>JAJOOR010002105.1:0-65286 GCA_036250505.1 Solanum acaule | reverse complement strand
ACATATATTTTATTAATATACATACTTAATATATTGTTTTATAAACAATTTTGAAGATCTTATATATGTTTTCATTAAAATTTCTTTATACTTTACTTATTGAAAGCAAGAATGCCCAAGGTGAAAACATTTATCTTATTGATTTCATGTATTTGAGTGTCTATGACAATTCTATGTGAGATTGAAAATGTTATTCTCTCTTCCTTCTAGGCCAATATAGTGAATTTTAAAGCTTTATTGATAGTAAATTCAGTGATCGAAAGTTCGGTAATTTAAGTCATTCTAACTATTTTTTGTTTTGAATGGATTATTGTCACTTTTTTCACATTTTGAATGAATTGTTTCTTTAATTTTTGTGTATGGTTAATAACCGAATAACCGAACCAAACCAAGCCGAAACCGATAACCACCAAACCGATAAATGTATATTATATTTGGTTTGGTTTTAATAACTTTAAAACCGATTAAGTTGATTTGGTTTTGGTTTTGATCAATAACCGATCCAAACCACCCGTGAACACCCCTAATTGCAAGTTTGCAACCATCAGTAAAACTTAACTAATCAATACAAGATTAATTACATTACTGTAATACCACTTCCTTATTTAATTCTTGTTATGTGTATAACAAGATAATGCCTCTTTTTTTTTATAATAACAAGAAATTCTTGTGACAAGTAAAGATTTGTCCCACTTTATAAAGTTATCTTCACTGCCGCCACCTATTCCTTTTAACATAATTATCCTTTATTATTAAAACCATCTCATATGAGCACTTTAATGATCAACTAGGCACAAAGCTATAAATTATCCCATAGGTCAAGACTATCGTCATCACCAAAATATTTAACAAGGAACTAATTTAATATTGAAATAGGCGACAACAACATGGAAGACTCGACGGCTTCTTTTCATGAAACATATACATCAAATCTAACATATATATATATATATATATTTCAATCTAGGTTATCTAAATAGATGTAAGCATGACTCTTAATGTCAATTGTTGGAAAACATATATGCACAGCGGAAGCATACCATAATCTTACTGCTTACATGAATAATAGATAATTAAATCGTTTATGCTAGAACACATAATCATGCTAGAACACATAAACTTGTTGAATTTAATTCGATAAATATCTCTTGAAGCGTGAGCAGATACCTTCAAGCGAATCCCCAAGTTAGACGGACTTTCAAGCGAATCCACAAGATAGACAACAACTATGGTCTTCTACAGTGATCCCAAGTTCACATCTGAACTCTCTCAATACTTGGGTGGGCAAGTATCGAATAGAAAACTAATCAATCTTTCTCTAGGTTAGGAGAATCTCTATTTATAGAGATTTCTTCCCAATCCAAAAAGGAGAAGAAAACCTAGTTTTCTTAAAAAACAAGCTTGTTTTCTTAAGAAACACACGCCTACTCCTTTTTTTTCCTAAGAAATACGATTCTGAGTTCTAGTTAAATATGGGCACTGTAGAGACCACAAAATTAATTACTGAGGCTTCCTACTATGGAAATAATTCCAAATAATTAATTTGAATTATTCTTACCATAATAAATTACAAATCATTCCACTAGAAATTCGAAATTGCACTCCTCTATTTATATTTCGTAATTTCCCATTAAACACTTATGTAATTCCCCATGTTAAGATTACAGATACTAATCAATAAATTAAATTACTGACGAATTTAATTAAATGATTAATTTCCTTTAGAACATTGCTTAACTTATTTCATGTGTCGGATTCATAAATCCACTTGCAAGGTTTGACACGAAGAAAACTTATAAGTTTCTCAAAAAGGCATATCAATCAATCTCTATAACGAGACATGAATTCCATCAACTAACTTATTATTTCACCAATATATATTATTATCATCCAATCTACCAGACATATTGACCCATCTCAGAATCTCACCTTTTAATAAATCAAAACGATAATTAATATATACAGATCGTATATCAGGATTAAGAATATAAGTACATTTAACAGTTTAGAGAATATGTTTTTGTCAGCCAGTTTAAAACAACTATCTCTACTCGGTCCCGTTCAATACACACAAAATGCACTAGCACAAGAAGTTGGAACTATACCGTTCCCATAATCAAGATAAATTACATATAATCTTGTGCTACAATCGTACCGATAGCATGTCCAATTTCCATCCTAGATTGTGAACAAAAAACTTTATGCTTATAAGAACCAATGATTTAATCCTCTGTGTATAAGCTAAAACTCTAAACACTAAATCATCTACTATATAAGTAAACAGATACCATAAACGAATATATGATCTATTAAAATTGAGCAAATATTTATTCTATAATAAATATTATATCTTAACATATGGTTAATAGTATATATCCCAACATGTCTTTCATCAATTGCCACTTCTAGTGATAAAGCAAACTAGCGGTTGTCACAAAGTAAGAAGGGAAACAAGGATGGAGAATTTCTAGCAAAAAAGGGAGGATACGGAGCATAACAAAACAAAAATTAAAAAGAGAGGAGAAAATAAAAAATGGACCTTGGATGATCGTGTGGTGGAACTAGAGAAACTGGACAAGGAGAGGAAGACGGAGGAATAACAGGTGAATAGCAATGGTATGTTTCATTCTGGAAATTCTTAACCTTAGGCTTAAGTGAGAGTGCCTTCTTTAGTTTGTGCTACATCATTAACATTCTTTTTCCTTTTATTTTTTTTCAAAGAAAGATGAGAAATAAAGAGGAGAAAGAGTGCAAATAAATGAATATTTTGTGAAATTGAATGTTAATGACTTTTGTATATATAGTGAGAAGTGAAGTTTGAGTGATAAATAGAGATGAAATTAAGTAATTTTAGAGATAGTTTAACTTTCAAAATTTTATTAAGATGTCATTGGGTTCAATAATTTTAAAAAAGAATTTTTTAAAAATAAATTATTTTTTCTTTTGTAAAAATTTAAGAGCTCATATATATATATATTTCTATTATATAGAAATGTGAACTCAAGGACGACCAATGGCAAAAGTGATATTAAATCAACTATACAAGAGCAAAATATAACTATTGTATACTAAAGTCGGTTGATAACGGTGCACTCATACTCATCCCAAGGCTCTATTTTACACTCTAGAAGCATCTTCATCTTTCTCCACTCACTCATCCAAAGAAAAAAAATAAAAATCTCAGTTGCATCAATCTACACCAATTTTCAAGACTTGTGGGTTGAGTGTTTCCAGGTAAGCTTAGTCGCATTTTTGCTTTTACTGACCATTTCTTTTTTCTTGCTCTTATTAATCAGTTCTTGTAGCATTATCTTTACTTTTCAGATTTTCAAAGATGGATTCTTTTCACTTTCTTGGATATTACAACCCTAGGTTGGTCCAAAAATTTGATTTGATTAAAAAAAATCAGAACTATATTTGCCTTCTATCTTCTATTTACTTAAAATTATCTCTCTTGGAATATGGATAATTGAGGTTTCTATGTTCCCTTGTGCTCTTGTTTAATGATATAACAGAGCCTTCAACTTAGTATTGAGACACTCATCTAGCTAAAGCATCACTGCAAAGGCAATCGCTTTCTTGTGAAATATTCTTGCCAAAGAAGAATACAGAACAACCGATATAAATGATATAGTTTCTATATGGTATTAGTTAGGCTTTAAGTTATGCAAATTAAGAAACAAAGATGTGAGGGCCAATAAAATCCTTTCTCTATTTGCTTACCAAAGTACTATTAATAGTAATACTTAAGCTATGAGTAAGTAATATAATGTGAATATCCCCAAAGAGCAATGCTCTCTGTTTTTCATCATTTTCTCGTGGTAATAACATGATTAATATTTTTTCTCTTTCACTTAGATTATTGATATGCTTAATTGGTAGTGTTTGTATTGGATGGCTGGTGGGCACTGTTCGTTAAGTTGTTCATGATACTTAAGTTCACTTTCTCTTTCACTCTGCTTATTGAATAGCATCCAAGTGCTGAAACGGTCGTTTTTTTTTGTTGGTTAGGTTAGCTAAGCATTGTTTGATGTTATGCTACTGAATTAGGAGTTACAGATGTTTGACTTTTTCTCACTTTTGCTATATAATATAAAGTTTTTCGACTTCTTCTTTATTATATGTTTTATGTTTTTTTTCTCCAGAAACATATATCTTTTGGTGCTTTTATCCTCAAGCTTTTTAGTATGGTCAAATCAAATGTTTATTAGATACTGAAATATCAATGTTCATAAAGAAGTTGTACATGTAATTTTCTCTCTTCTTTGATCAGATTGAAGAGCTGGGAAGTTTAGATTACTTCTCAAATTATAAATTAATGAAGGGATCATACAATGTTGAAACCTAATCTTGCCATAGTAACCGAATTTGGGTTCTAAGTATTCTCGAGTTTCATTAGTCACCTTACTCTTCCCTTTCGTTTGTACCATTTGATGAAGTTTTGTACCCCTTTATTTCTTTCATGGTCTAAATTCTTTTCGTTGGATCCTAGACAAATTGTAACCTTCATAGCATGCGCTAAGTTGTGATCGCATTTACAGTGACGCAATCATCTGATGCTTTTACAACAAATCTCCCAAGTCATTTTTCCTATTTGGTTGAACATATAGTAAATAGAACACATGCATGTTGATAATCACCGATTATAGAAATGATATTCACTTGTTATAGGGGTAGACGTTGCGAAATACGAATCAAATGAAAATGTAGAAATTACTTTCAAATACAATGAAAAGAAGATGATTTCAACAAGTATCAGATATGATATAGAGTTTAAAAATATCGACAGAACCGTAGACAACAAGCAGAACTTTAGAGGTAATCATATAATATAAGCTGTATAAAGAATATCAAAAACTGATTAACTTTTTCAACTGTCCTTTGTATTTTAATGTCTTCATTCTTTGACAATTCTTTCTAATAATTCTGATAAGAATGACATTGTGATACTCTAATGGGAAGCATGTATGGAGAAGTCTTAAATTCCTTTTATCAAAACTGACTCTAATCGTGATATTGACTCTATTATGATACCTGTTACATTATTATAGCTTTCAGTAGTTCTGAACATTGCCAAGTTAACTACAAGTAAAAGTTTGAACCAAATGAGAAGAATTAAGTCTGATTACACCAACATTGAACATGATAACCTGTCTTATCCTCTTATTTCAAGCTATGCGAATAAAAGTATGGAAAACAAAAATATTATAATATCTCACATCAGTTTGAAAGGTTTTCTTGCTGGTAATAGAGGTCCTTAGTGTGACCGAGAACTCAGGTACCAGTCTCAATTTCTATAAACTTTTTAATTATGAATTCTTACCATTCCCTAATCTTTTCACCTTAATGTTCAATAATTTGATTCTCAATTGTGTCTCACAATTATCTTGGTCTTCGTTGCAAATAATATTGGATTTTTGTCATTTATTAATAGTTTTTTCCAATGATTTGAAATATCTTTTGGTCTATCGACTCAACTTACAATCTTGAACATAATCCAAAGACCTGAAGGTAGGAACACATTTCCATTCATTTGGTTCCCTCCAACAAAGCAACAAGAGTTGCACATTAATCTACTTTTGAGCTACAAGACAATATATATATAAGGACACTTTTGAGATAGTAATATTCTTCAACTAATCCACAATTAAAACTAGGCAAAATATTATTTAAAGTTGATACTACCAAAAGCTCCTCAAGAACTACAACACAATCCAAATATGTTTCTTCCCTTTTTTATGTTGTTTTGCAAATATTGTATAAGATAGGATTTGATGCAGAAGTCCCATATAGCGTCTTAAGATAGTTCAGTACATTTGAAATCTTACAACTGTATCTACTATGTTGATGTACAATTGTATCTATGGTAGGTGTCTTTTCCTCTTATGATTTCATTTTTCATTCATCTTTCTCATGAAGAGGATATTTCTTGACAACTACAAAGAAGGCCAAAATTTTTTTGCGCAATAGCAGGGAGATGGTGGTGAAATATAAGGTAAGTCTCTATTTTGGATAAACAATTTTTCGCTTTGGTTCTCTCCTCCATTTTTTGATTTTGCTTTTTATGCTTTTGCTGGTTATTGGTGTTAAGATTACATTGTTGGTGTAGGGTTTTAGAAAGATGAAAAAATCTGCTTTGTACTCCTCATATACAACCAAAGATAAGCAAGAAATTATTCCTTTCGTCTTGGTTTCTCTGTCGCAAGTCTATTACCGCTTTAGTTGTTGCTGTAAAGTTTCACCTTTCAATAGCTTTTTGTTTGCGATGGTCTAATACTGATACTTCTATTACTTCGTTTTGTTTCAGTTTTTTTTGTTTGCTCTGTGTTGTATAACTGTATGTTCAACACTCCAGAGCCTGATAAGTATTGCTCTTCAATTAGATTTCATTTTTTCTTAGTTCCCTTCACTTAAAGAGAGAAAAGAAATTATGTTTCAATATGTATGCACAAATGATCTTTCTTGGCAATTATCTTTATCATCATAACTAAAAGTTATATAGTTTTGGTAAGCTTAATTGGTATTGTAGGTCTTAGTTATCTCCTGAAAAGTAGCTGAACTGCAACGATTTGTAGATGTTGTGACAAAGCCCATTGAGGGACTTATTTAGACCTATTCCAGGTTGCATATTTGAATAGTCATCTTGAGGTAATCTATCCTTAGTTACTTCGCTTACATGTTACTCTACAGAGATAACAGTAGTTCCAAGGTTGCTTCTAACACATTATCTTTTGTATTGAAGACCAGGTTAATGTTATCTTGAGTGGTGATGATTCTTATGAGAAGTATGACAGCATTGTTGTTATATCAGGTCTTACATTTGACTATGTCCCATCTCCTTATAATAATACTGGATTTTTTTTCATAACTATCCCCAACTGTTGTGCACTCTATGCTACATACATAAGTTGAAATGGGTGAAGCTTGATAGATTAATCTAATTTGTACAATACAAAGTTTTGTGCATGACTTTGCTCACTTTTTCTAAGAGAAAATAACAAATTTTATGAGATTCTCTACAGTTTTTGTGTTTAAAACTAAATACGGTTTTCAGTAGTTTCCTTAATAAATATACGATGTCTAAATCATTTTTTATTTGATAGAGTTGGAAAATTCTCGGTCAGTATAAAAGAGATGTATAAGAATGTTTATGGAGGTCTTCTATTGAAAGATAAGTTGAGTGCGAGTGCTATATTAAGGTAAAGAATGAACAATTTTTTAATCTTATTTGTATTAAATCAAATCCCACAAAATGTTGAAGCTGTTGGAGTTCTCATCGTTTAGATTTGTTCATGTTTTATTATTAAAAATCATTATAATAGGTCAATGAGTGCATGTATATGACCAGCCAGTACGTGAGCTGAACTTACCTCGGAGTCTGTTGAATTATTCAGGTCCATGCAAGAGTGCAGTAAACTGCATCTTTTTATGTGTAATAAACTAAAAGTTCAAGTTATTTGCGAACTTTCAGTAACTGATACATTATTGTTCTTTTTCAAACCTGTCAACATTGTTTCTTAGTCATTGGATGGACAAAGTAAATTAGAAGGTTTTAACTCAATAATGATTTAGAGATGGTTAAGTTCACTGCAACAGTAGAGTGGATAGAACTCCCGCACCAAGAAAATTGGAAGTTCTGGTAGGATTTTATATACATTGATAAAAAAAAGTGGTTTGGAAGATCCAAATCCATAACACTATTTAAAGAATGAATAAGTCATTTTTATGTAGGACTTACTCTCCGTAGTCATAAAAGAATAATGAATTCTAATATTATTAATTTGAAAATAAAATCTACAGTGTATGAGGTGATTTGTGACTTCTAAATGGTTGTATAACTCTTCATAGTCATGAAAGAATAATGAATTCTGATATTATTAGCTTGAAATAAGATCTACAGTTTATGAAGTGATTTGTGACTTCTAAATAATTGTAGTTTAAGAGATATATACAGCTAAAACTTCGCATCTGCTACATACATGTTTATTACACATAAACATAGATGTAAGGAGGAATTCTCAAGGATTCTAATGGTCTGCTAATTACTTAAATTGAGATTGTCTTATCTGTTTTTTCTTTCCCCATAGTTTGATGTTCAGTTATATGATGAATATTTAGATTTCTCTTCATTGTATCCAATCTTATATTCCCTCTACTGAGAAAGAGTGTCTTGAGTTGAAGAGCTTTGATTTTTTTAATCTAGGTATGTACAAAATTAAAGACGAAGGGAAAAATGTTCATAAAAAAAAGGGAAAAGGGTTTGTAATACATCTAAACTTTGATCGAAATTGCTGTAATAATACCGAACTTTGGAAAACACCTTTTACCCCCTGCACTATTTAATAGTGTATTTTAAAGGTATATATGTGTCCACGTGGGCACATAAATACCTTTAAAATACACTATTAAATAATGTTGGGGGTAAAAGGTCCTTCATAAAGTTTGGTATCGTAACAATAATTTTGGTCAAAGTTGGAGTACTTTTTAGACTCTTTTCCTTAAAAAAAAAGAGATCATATATTCATCAAAGAAAAATAGACAACATACTTTTTTAGTTAGAATTTAGAAATATTGAAACTAATAGTGACGACTCCTGAATTAGAGATATGACATGGTAAGATACTTTTGAATTATGTTAAGAGAAAAATTGACCATTTCAGCTTCAGTTCACTTCCATTTACTTTAGATAAACTGTACCTTTTTTCTGCAAATATACAAGAATCTTGAAACAGATTTATCTGAGCTTCATGGCTAAAGCCACAAAAATAGGCCCACAGTTGAAATAAGGTAAATTAATACTTAAAACTAATATTGTCCTAGAGAAATCTTTATAGCTCAGTTAGTTGATTACGGTGAAGGTTTGATGCCTCACCTTGTAAACCCCTTCCCAAACCCCACTAGAAAAAACTGTCAAAGGTTCCACAAGGCCTGTGACAATCCAAACGTGTTCCTCTGATCTTTTTTAGTGTTGGTTTGTTTAGTAAGATAAGAAACTTGACAAGTATACAATGTCTATAAGATGATTCTTGATACATTAGATGTCTTACAATTTTTTTATGTGTACATTTTGCTTTTGAATGTTGTATCAGCCAAACGATGCAAATTTTCGATGGAACGGAATATAGCTTGTGAACTTTTTCTGTTGCATTCGTTTTGTGGAATGAGAAATAATAGATGCTTGAATGGAGATTTTAATGACTTTATGTTCTTCAATGGGAATTTATAAAAGCACACCTCGGAGAGTGGACTCCCGGTAAGATTACTTATAATTTCTTTTCTTTTCTTTAAATTTTAAATTTAAATATTACATCATTACTTAGAATATCCTTTTTTTTCTTTAAATTTTAAATGCTACTTCATTACTTAGGATTTCTTCCCCCTAATTTGGCTACTTCTTTACGGGAGGTTGTGACTATTTGAATACTTACAAATCAGCCCTTATTATTCTGACTCCCTTGTTATAAGGGCTAATGTGAAACTTTTAGGCACGCACCCGAGTTGGTGTGATCCAAGAAATGAGTAACAATTTGTAAAAATATAATATTCCAAGAAGCTTCTTTGAGCTTAAATATAAAAATTGGTTGTAATCTTATTCTGAATTCTGATATATATGTTGTAATCTTTCTGACTTTTATGGTTTGAATAGGAATTTTGTTGAACTTGGTTTGTGTTGATATACCTTTTACATTGATAAATAAATTGTATTCTCGAGTAGGTTGATGATCTTTTGCAAAACACTTTCCATTGTTGATTGTTGGGCCCGTGTATAACATGGGCATAACTATCTAGTATATATATATATATGAAGAACATGTGCAGTGCACGGGGCGCAATATTTATTCACAAAATTATTTTTTAAGTGATATTAATTAAATAATTTTAAATCATCTCATTAAGTTTAAAATAAATATATGATAAATAGTATTAAAAGTGATAAATTTAAGTGGTGTTGATTAAATAATTTTTAATTGTTGCTCTAAATAAAATAAATATCTGATAAATAATATTAAAATTGAGAAATTTAAGTGGTGTTGATTAAATAATCATGCCTAAAGTAATTTGATTCTCAAGAATTCTACTAATTGTTAGAAACAAAGCTAGAGTTTAAACATATGAGCATTGTAATATCCCACCTTAGAAAGAGCTAGAATAAGAAAGAACTAATTTGGAAAGAGCTAATTTGAGATTTGTTCAAGTTAAGCTTAAGTTGTGAGTCTTGGGTCAACTTCAAACGACCATAACTTTCAGTACAGGATGAGTTAGGTGGTCCATAAGATACCAAATGAAAGGTCTTTGAATCCTCTTTCCAACGCCACTGAGTTTGCTAAGTTTCGAGTTTGGATGAGGGAGATATGCCCGTTTGAAGTCAGCCTGTCCAGTTAAGGAAAGTTACCCGAATTAATGAGGGGTATTTTCATCTTTTCCTTACCCCTTCAGCTTAAAACGTTTTTAGTAGGTTTTTAGGGGTCTAAACTGATTTGGGTCAGTTTTCATAATCCTAAATTATGCTTAGGATTTTGAGAGGAGTTCAAGAGGAGAAAAAAGGAGAGGTTCAAGGCGTTCGTCAAGGTTATTGAGGATTTTCGAGGAATTTCGCCAAGAGTTTGATCCCTAAGAGGTATGTGAGTTCTTATAGTGTTGGGTTCATTCACCCACACGCCAATAATATGATTTTATTGCAATTTCGTTCTTCAGGTTGAAGGATTTAAGTTCTTGCTGCTCGTTAATATTGATTATTGATGTTTTGATGAATTCTTGAGATGAATGTTAGTAATTTGAGGGTTTTTTTGAGTAGATTTTCGTGTACTTATGTTGGGTATTTGAATCTAAGTGAGTTGGGAAGAAACCATTCGATTCTAGGTGAATTAGGGCAAGAAAACGAGAAAGAAAATTCATCGGAATTTCTGGGCAGAGGACTGGCATGCCGCGCCAGTAGTGCGCCAGAATATTTCTTCTGTAGTTTAGGGGGTGGTGCGCCGCGCCACTCAGTGCGCCAGGGTCGCCTGCCCCCCCTCCGTTTCCGTCGTTTGTCCCATCTGAGTTCTTTTAAAGTATACCTTTACTCCTTTCTGATTCTAACTACTTTAAACTACATCTAAGCATCGAGAGATCATTCATAACATGAATCATAACCTTGAATTCATAATTCAAAGTAAAGGTAGAGTTAAGGGTTACGTCTTGAGAGTTCTTTCGAGCCATTTTGAGAAGTCTTTTACAATCTTTTAAAACTTGTTTTAAGACTTGAGTATGAGGATGAGTAGAGTTGAGTTTCATTTTTCAAAATGAATATATGGGAACTAAGTATTCCCAAGAGTAAATGTTTTTACATTTGAAACTTTGATTTCCAAATGAGTTATGATGAGTTTTAAGTACTATCTCTTTTAAGAGAAACCTTTTGAGTAATAATCTCAAAGTTTGAGGATGAGGAAATATTTTTAAACAAATGAGCTGAGTATATTTTTGGGAGTAGTATTGAGCACTGATATGGGGACGAGTTCATACAACTCAAAGTCCTTATAAACCATGTAGCCAACATGAGTAGAATGGGTCATACTTTTTAGATGATTACTTATTGTTTTTTAAGCCTAGCTTAGTGGATCCGCTTAGTTAAGGATGTCTTATACTCCGGCAAAGTATAAGACAGTTCTGTCAGTGTGGGTGAGACGTTGTATCATCACATAACTCATAATGATGGTTGTCAGTTAGGGAATCTCCCAGATAGAGTTATATTGTATTTTTACATACAAACTGAGTTATTTTGTATTCCTAAATACATTGAGTGGTTACTTACTGTTTTAAGATGTTTCTTTATATTGGATCTTTATCATTACTTTTATATTGAATTGAATTGAGTTAAGATGAGGTAAGTTGTTTCTTCAATTCTAGTTCAAGCTTATGTCATGTTTTATATTTCCCTTTGCATGCTCGTACATTCCATGTACTGACACCATTTGTCCTGCATATTTTATGATGCAGATATAGGAAATCAAAATCATCAACCGACGCTCTGTTGATCCAGTCGTTTTCCAGTGAGAGTTGGTGAGACTCCTTGCTTTGCGGAGGGTTTCACATTGAGTTTATTTTTCACTTTTGTTATTAGGATGTCGTAGGTCTTGTCACTACGGCTATCTCAGTTAGTAGAGGTTTCGTAGATAGACAATAATAGTTGATGAGTCTTTTCCATTTCTATTTTTAATGTTGAGACTCGAGTTGGCTCTTTTGGCTAGTGAATGTTTTATTTAAAATATTCTAAGTATCTATTTTGAGTAAAGTTTTACTTTTGAGTTCATATGTTGTTGAGTAATTCTTCCGTTGAGAGTTGAGCCAGGCCAAGGGTTCGCTTGGGGCCAACAATGGTTCTCAAGTACTGGTCACGTCCAGGATATAGGATTGGGACATGAAAAACTTGGTATCAGAGCATAGAGTTCAAGAGTCCTAGGGTGTCTATGAAGCCGTGTCTGTAGAGTCCTAGTTATCGATGTGAAGTGCGCTACATCTATAATTATGAGGTTATAACATTTAGGAACTATCTCACTTCTTTCATACTCTTCGTGCGATAGAGTTTAACTCTATAAGGTTTCTTTCTAATTTGTGCTTGCACGTATCTTTCAGATCATGCCTCCACGAAGAGCTATTTGAGATCGTCCTGCTAGGAGGAATGTTGATCCTCAGGATCAAGGGGTCTCCAATGCACCAAAAGTGCAACCCCAAGGAGAGGTCACTAATGCTGAGTTTCGGGATGCTATCCGGATGTTGAGTCAAGTGGTGACTAACCAAGCTGGGCAACAAAGAGGGAATTGACAAGATGTGGCTGATACGTCCCGAATCCGTGTGTTTTCAAGGATGAATCCTCCAGACTTCACCGGTTCAAGTGTAATAAAGGATCCATAAAACTTTGTAGAAGAATTGTAAAAAGTGTTTAAGGTGATGCATATGTTAGATGCTGAGCGTGTGGACCTAGCTGCATACCAATTGAAGGGTGTTATTAGAGTATGGTACGACCAATGAAAGAAGAGTAGAGTTGAAGGTGCACCAATTTTGAGCTGGATTTCCCCGTGAACTGAGAGAGGCAAAGGTTAGTGAATTCCTTACTCTTAAGCAAGAATCTATGAGTGTGTATGAGTACAACCTCAAGTTCACCCAATTATCCCGTTATGCTCCAGAAATGGTTGCTGATATGAGGAGCAGGATGAGTTTGTTTGTGTACGAATTGTCTCGTCTGTTGACCAAAGAGGGTAAGGCTGCTATTTTGATAGGGGACATAGACATACCAAGGCTGATGATCCATGTGCAACAGGTTGAGAAAGATAAGCTTAGAGATAGAGAAGAGTTTCGAAACAAGAAGGCTAAGACAACATAGAATGAGTCCGAGAAGCAGAAGAGTAATGTGAACTGGTCATCCTTCCAACAAAAGCCAAATGGACCTTCTCCATCATCTACTAGTGCATCTGCACCAAGGAACAAAGGTGAGTTCGCAGAATTTTAGAGCTAGATCTGCACAGTCTCAAAGTAGTGTGGCACAAGGAGGTAATGAAATCCTGCATGTTCTAAGTGTGGTAGGAACTACCCAGGAGCGTGTCATGATGGCTTCACTGGTTGCTTCAAGTGTGGTCAGGCAGGTCACTTCATTTGAGAGTTCCCTAAGAACAGACAGGGTGGTGGTAATGGGGAAATAGAGCCCAATCTTCTTCAGCGGCTCCACCAGACAGATTTGCACCTAGAGGAGCTACTTCAGGGACAGACGGAGGATCAAACCGCCTGTATTCTATCACCAGTCGCCAAGAGAAAGAGAATTCACCAGATGTTGTCACTGGTATGATCAAAGTCTTTACTTTTGATGCATATGCTTTGCTAGATCCAGGAGCCAGTCTATCTTTTGTGACTCCTTATATTTATATGAATTTTGATATTCTTCCTGAGCAACTTCTTGAGCCCTTCAGTGTTTCTACACCCGTTGGTGAGTTTATTCTAGCTGAGAGAGTTTATTGTAATTGTGTCATTTTTGTCAATCACAAGGACACCATGGATGACTTAGTTGAGCTAGATATAATGGATTTTGATGTCATTTTAGGTATGGACATGGTTCATGCTTGTTATACCTCAGTTGATTGTAGAACTTGAGTAGTTAAGTTCCAGTTTCCTAATGATCTAGTTATTGAGTGGAGGAGTAGTTCAGCAATGCCTAAGGGTCGTTTTATTTCGTACCTTAAGGCGAGAAAGTTATTTTCCAAGAGGTGTGTCTATCATTTAGTCCGAGTTAATGACTCTAGTGTTGAGACACCACCTATTCAGTCAGTTTCGGTTGTGAGTGAGTTTCTAGAGGTCGTTCCAGATTATCTTCCCGGAGTCCCTCCTAAGAGAGAAATAGACTTCGGTATAAATATTCTTCATGATACTCGTCCTATCTCTATTCCGCCATATTGAATGGCTCTAACTAAGTTGAAAGAGTTAAAAGAGCAGTTAAAAGACCTTCTTGATAAAGGTTTCTTTCGACCCAGTGTCTCACTTGGGGGAGCTTCGGTCTAATTTGTGCGGAAGAAAGATGGTTCACTTAGGATGTGTATTGATTATCACCAATTGAACAAGGTTACCATAAAGAATAACTGTAACATCTCAGAATTTGAAATACCTAGGAAGAAGCTAATAATTGCAAATAGTCATTTTTGGAAAGAATGAAAATCTGGAAATTTGTTTAAGTTAGGAAAAGTTGAGTTTTGGTTAACTTCAAATGGTCATAACTCCTAGCTCAGGATGAGTTAGGTGTACTTCCATATATGGTTGGAAAACTCTTGAAATGATATTTCCAACGCCACCGAGTTTGCACGATTCCGAGTTCGTATGAGTAAGTTCTCCCCTTTGGAAGTTGGGCTGTTGGATTAAGGAAAGTCTAATCCGGATTTTGGAAGGGTAATTTAGTCTTTTCCTTACCTAATTATTCTAATTTGTTTTTAGGAGTTTAATTGGGGTAAATTCAGATTTTAGAAAATTTAATTTTACGCTAAGGCTTGGAAAGGAGAAGAAAAGAGGAGAAAGGAGAAGAACGTTTAAGATTCGTCGATTTCGTTAAGGATAACTTGTGGAATTCATCGGGGGTGATCCCTACAAGGTATGTGAGATCACATAGCATTGGGTTAGTTCTCCCATGCACCTACCATGATTCAATTCAGCGAATTTAAGTCTTTGAAAGTTTAGAAATTTGAGTTCTTGATGAACATTGTTGAAACTGTTGTTGAATTCTTGTACGTTATGTTGTTGAAGTTTCTTGATGGTTTGATTCATGTTTTTGGGTGATTTTTGAGTTGAATCTAATGTATATTGAGGTTATTAATGATTCTAAGTGTTTGGGGAAAGAACCTAGTGAAATTAGAGGGTCTAGAGTTGAAAAACGAAGAAGAAAGTTTGGAGTTTTTTGGGGAGGGGGTTGGGGAGCCGCGCCTCCCAGAGCGCCACAAAAGTTCCTCTGAACTTTGAGCTCTGGCCCGCCGCGCCAGCCAGAGCACCATAGCAAGCTCTTTGAACTTTGAGGATTGGTGCCCGCGCCTCTCAGAGCTCCATGGACGTCAGTTCTCCCCATTTCTTCCCTATCTTTTCGTACTTGTTCCTTAGCAATGTACCTATGTTTTCTAGTTGATTCCAACACTCTAAGGTACATCCAAACATCATGAAATCATTCATGAACATGAGATCATGAACCTTGAATCCATAATCTAATTCAAGGAAAGTTAGGATCAAAGTCAAGAGAAGTTAAGAGTTAAGTCTAGAAGTTAAGAAGCAAGTCAAAGCAAAGTTTGTAAAGTTTTCAAAAGTCTTTAACGAATGTTTTAACTTTGAGTTTGTTATTGCATTTTCTTTAGCAAACTAAGATGTTTTCATCTATTTTATAAGCCTTATATACTGCAAGTTCTTTATTGCTTTATATTTGTGTTAAGTTATTTTGAAGTTGAAAAGAGCCAAGGTAAGTGTTTCTTCAGATTCCTTTCAAGCCTATATCTTATTTTAGCATTCCAACTCGCATACTCGTATATTCAATGTACTGATGTCAGTTGGCCTGCATCTTATTATGATGCAGACGCAGGTAACTAGGATCAGCATCCAGCGCTTCGTTGATCCAGCTTGAGCATTCAGAGTCTGTTGGTGAGCCTCCTTGCATTCTGGAGGACTCCTTTATTTGATTTATAGTCTTTCAGATGTTAGGATGATCGGGGGGTCCTGTGCCGACATCCCTTTTTATTTTAGAAGCTTCATAGACAGTTAGCAGTTCGCTGTCATTACATTATCATTTCATATGTTAAGACTTGAGTTGCCATTTGGCCAAGTTGAATGTTGATTTTTAAACATTCTAAGTGATTATGCTAAGCTATTTGAGTAGGTTCATTTGATCATTGTATTAATGCTTAGAGTCTTCTGCCGAGTCAGTAAGCCAGGCCAAGGGTTCGTTTGAGGCCAACAACGGTCTTCAAGTGCCAGTCCCGCCTAGGGTATAGGCTCGGGGTGTGACAAACTTGGTATCAGAGCACAGAGTTCAAGAGTCCTAGGGAGTCTATGAAGCCGTATCTGTAGAGTCCTATTTATCGGTGTTAAGCGTGCCACATCTATAATTAGGAGGTTGTAACATTTAGGAAAAATTTCTCACTCTTTCACACTCATTTCGGGCATTAAAGTTTGATCTCTAAAAATTTAACCTCTAATTAGTGCTTGCACGTGTTTCCAGATAATCATGCCTCCACGAAGAGCAGTCAAAGGTCGTCCTGCTAGGAGAAATGTCAGGAACAAGGGGTACCTAATGAACTAGAAGTGCAACCTCAAGGAGAGGTCACCAAAGCTGAATTCCATGAAGCTATTCAAATGTTAAGTTAAGTTGCGGCCTATCAAGTTGGACAGAGAGATAATCGACAGGAAGTGGTTGATACTTCAAGGATCCGTGAGCTTTTAATGATGAACCCACCAAGCTTCATAGGTTCAAGTATCACTGAGGATCCGGAGAACTTCATTGAGGAGCTGAAAAAGTTAATTGATGTGATGCGTATTGCTGATCAGGAAAAGGTGTAACTAGCTGCATACCAAATGAAGGGTGTCGCTAGAATCTAGTTCGACCAATGGAAAAAGAATAGGGCTGAGGATGCGCCAGTAGTGAGTTGGTCAGTGTTTGAGAGTGCTCTCATGGGGAGTTTCTTTCCCCGTGAGTTGCAATAGGCAAAGATAAGAGAGTTTCTCACCCTTAATCCAGAGTCTATGAGTGTTCATGAGTACGGTTTGAAGTTCACACAACTTTCCCGCTATGCTACGGAGAGGGTTGCTGACATGAGGCGCATGATGAGTTTATTTGTCAGTAAAGTAAGTAAGGCAAGACAACTATCCTGAGAGGGGATATGGACCTAGCAAGGCTTATGATCCATGTACAACAAGTTGAGGAGGATAAGCTGAAGGATAAAGAAGAGCTTAAGAATAAAAGGGCTAAGACATCAGGGAACGAGTTCAGGCAGTAAAAGTGTAATGCCAACTGGTCGTCATTCCAACAGAAACAGAAGGGACCTGCTCTATCATCTGCGAGTATACCTGCACCTAAGAACAAAAGTGAGTACAATAGTCAGAATTTCAGAGCTAAGCATGCCTATTATCAGGGTAGTAAGCCTCCTGCCTGCGCTAAGTGTGGTAGGAACCACCCAGATACTTGTTGTAAGGGCTACACTGGTTGTTTCAAGTGTGGCCAGGATGGGCATTTCATGCGAGAGTGTCCAAAGATCAGGCAGGGAGACGGTAATAGGGAAATAGAGCCTAAACTTCATCAGTTGCTCCACCAGACAGGGCTGCACCTACGGGAGCTACTATCGGTACTGGCGGAGGAGCAAGTTTATCTTTTGTAACTCCTTATATTGCTATGAAATTTGATGTTCTTCCTGAGAAACTTAGTGAACCATTCAGTGTTTCTACACCTGTTAGGGAGTCTATTCTAGCAGAAAAAGTCTATCGTAAATGTCCCGTTTCCATCAATCACAAGAGCACCATGACTGATTTAGTTGAGTTAGATATGGTAGATTTCGATGTCATTCTAGGTATGGACTGGCTTCATGCCTGTTATGCATCAATAGATTGTATAACTCGACTTGTCAAGTATCAGATTCCTAATGAGCCAGTCTTAGAGTGGAAAAGTAGTTTAGCAGCACCTAAGGGTAGTTTCATTTTGTAACTTAAGGCAAGAAAGTTAGTTTCTAAGAGGTATGTCTATCACTTAGTCCGAGTTAATGACTCTAGTGTTGAGATACCTCCTATCCAGTCAGTTCCTACAGTAAAAGAGTTTCCAGAAGTCTTCCCAGATGATCTATCTGGAGTCCCTCCTGAGAGAGAGATAAACTTCGGTATATATGTTCTTCCAGATACTCGTCTTATCTCTATTCCGCCATATAGGATGACACCAGCAGGGTTGAAAGAGTGAAAAAAGCAGTTGAAAGATCTTTTAGAGAAATGTTTCATTCGACCAAGTATCTTCCCTTGGGGCGCTCTGGTCCCATTTGTGAGGAAGAAAAATGGTTCCCTTAGGATGTGTATAGATTACCGCCAATCGAACAAGGTTACCATCAAGAATAAGTATCCTTTTCCATGAATTGATGATCTTTTCGATCAGCTTCAGGGTGCTATTTGTTTCTCTAAGATAGAACTCAGATCAGGCTACCACCAGTTGAATGTAAGGGAATGTGACATTCCAAAGACAACATTCAGGACCCGTTAAGGTCATTTTGAGTATTTGGTCATGTCGTTCAGTTTGACTAATGCACCAGCAGCGTTCATGGACCTTATGAATAGATTCTTCAAACCTTATTCAGATATGTTTGTTATAGTCTTCATTGATGACATACTAATCTATTCAAGGAATGAAGAAAATCATGCTAGCCATCTCAGAATAGTTCTTCAGACTTTGAAAGATAGGAAGTTGTATGCCAAGTTCTCTAAGTATGAGTTTTGGCTTGAGTTTGTGGCATTCTTGGGCCACATAGTTTCCGGTGATGGAATTAACGTTGACACTCAGAAGATAGAGGCAGTGCAAAACTGGCCTAGACCCATATCTTCGACGGATATTAGTAGTTTCTTGGGGTTGGCTAACTATTATTGAAGGTTCGTTGAAGGGTTCTCATTTATTTTGTCGCCTTTGACCAAGTTGACTCAGAAGATAGTGAAGTTTCAATGGTTTGAAGCTTGTGAGAAAAGCTTTCAGGAATTGAACAGAGGTTAACTACTGCCCCAGTTTTGACCTTACCGGAAGGTACTCATGGTTTTGTGGTGTATTGTGATGCATTTAGAGTTTCCTTGGGTTGTGTATTTACGCAGAATGACAAAGTTATAGCTTATGCCTCCAGACATTTGAAAGTTCATGAGAAGAACTATCCAACACATGACTTAGAGTTTGTTGTCGTAGTATTTGCTTTGAAAATATGTCGTCATTATCTTTATGGTGTGCATGTGGATGTGTTCACCGATCATAAGAGCCTTCAGTATGTGTTTAGTTAGAAAAAACTTAATCTCAGACAAAGGAGGTGGCTAGAATTACTCAAGGGTTATGACTTGAGTATTCTTTACCACCCAGGTAAGGCTAATGTTGTTGCTGATGCCTTAAGCAGGTTGTCTATGGGTAGTACCGCCCATTTTGTGGAAGGTAAGAAAGAGTTAGCACAAGAGGTGCATAGACTTGCACGATTAGGAGTTCGATTAATGGATTCAACATAAGGAGGAATAGTGGTGATGAATTGGTCTGAGTCATCAATAGTGTCAGAAGTAAAAGGCAAGCAAGACTAAGACCCTATTTTTCTTGAATTGAAGGCAAAGGTTCATAAGCAAAAAATATTAGTTTTTGAACAAGGGGGAGATGGTGTATTGAGATATCAAGGTAGGTTGTGTGTACCAACGGTGGATGGACTTCAAAAGAGGATCATGGAGAAAACTCATAACTCCAGATATTCCATTCATCCGGGTTCCACCAAGATGTACCATGACTTGAGAGAGGTCTATTAGTGGAATAGTATGAAGAAGAGATATGCACATCTCTTCGAACCTAGAGGAATTCCAGATTAAGGTACTAACCCTTTCTTAGTATGTATTTACAAGTTGGCATGTTGTTTCGCATTTGCTTGTGGGTGTTTGAGCTGAATGTTGCATGTTACACCCTTAGCCTAGTAAGAGTAATCTCATTCGAGGACGAATGTTCCCAATGGGGGGATATTGTAATATCTTGCAATTTGAAATAACTAGGAAGAAGCTAATAATTGGAAATAGTCATTTTTGGAAAGAATGAAAATCTGGAAATTTGTTTAAGTTAGGAAAAGTTAAGGTGTGGTTAACTTCAAACGGCCATAACTCCTAGATCATGATAATTTAGGTGTACTTCCAGATATGGTTGGAAATCTCTTGGAATGACATTTTCAATGCCGCTGAGGTTGCGCGATTTCGAGTTCGTATGAGTAAGTTATGCCTTTTGGAAGTTGGACAGTTGTATTAAGGAAAGTCTAATTCGGATTTTGGAAGGGTAACTTAGTCTTTTCCTTACCTAATTATTCTAATTCATTTTTAGGAGTTTAATTGGGGTAAAATAATATTTTAATCAGTTTTAGAAAAGTTAATTTTACGCTAGGGCTTGGAGAAGAGGAGAAAAGAGGAGAAAGGAGAAGAACGTTCAAGATTCGTCGATTTCGTCAAGGATTACTTGTGGAATTCATCGGGGGTGATCCCTACAAGGTATGTGAGATAAAATAGGGTTGGGTTAGTTCGCCCACGCGCCAACCATGATTCAATTAAGCGAATTTAAGTCTTTGAAAGTTTAGATATTGAGTTCTTGATGAACATTGTTGAAAGTTTTGTTGAATTTTGGTGGGTTGTGTTGTTTAAGTTTCTTGATGATTTGATTCATGTTTCTGGGTGAATTTTTGAGTTGAATCTATTGTATATTGAGGGTATTAGTGATTCTAAGTGTTTGGGGAAAGAACCTAGTGAAATTCGAGGGTTTAGAGTTAAAAAAGGAAGAAGAAAGTTCGAAGTTTTCTGGGGAGGGGGCTGGGGTGTTGCGACTCCCAGAGCGCCATAAAAGTTCCTCTGAACTTTGGGCTCTGGTGCACCGTGCCAGCCAGAGTGCCATAGCAAGCTCTTTGAACTTTGAGCGATGGTGCCCCGCGCCTCTCAGAGCGCCAGGGACACCAGTTCTCCCCATTACTTCCCCACCTTTTCGTACTTGTTGCTTAGCAATGTACCTATGTTTTTTAGTTGATTCCATCACTCTAAGGTACATCCAAACATCATGAAATCAACCATAAACATGAGATCATGAACCTTGAATCCATCATTTAATTCAAGGAAAGTTAGGATTAAAGTCAAGAGAAGTTAAGAGTCAAGTCTAGAAGTTAAGAAGTAAGTCAAAGCAAAGTTTGTAAAGTTTTCAAAAGTCTTTAACGAATGTTTTAACTTTGTTTTAAGACTTAAATTTCAAGTTAAGCAAAGAGTAAAGAGTTGAGTTCATTTCTCAAAAGGTTATAAGGGAACTAAGTATTCCCAAATAGTTTATAAATGTTTTCACATTTGAGCAAGAAAAGGGAACATCGATTCCAAGAGAGCTTTTAAGCTAAATTTTGAGTAATTATCTTAAACCAAAGAAAGAAGTTTGTTTTTAAAACATATGAGCTAAGTATATTTTTGGGAGTAGTATTGAGCATCGATATGGGGATGCGAGTTCATATTAACTCAAGTCTCCATAAAGCATGTAGCCATCATGGGTATTAATGAGTCATACTTTTTAGATGATCACATAAATTAAGCTAGTGGATCCACTAAGTTAAGTAGTTCTATATGACGATAAAGTATAGGACAGTCTGGCAGCGTGATGGTAAGAGCGTTGTTTCACCACTTTGGCTCATAGTGGTGGTTGTCGGTTAGAGAAACTCCCACTGAGATTATATTATTTTCTTATATGAGTCAAGTTGAGTTTGTTATTGAATTTTCTTTAGCAAACTAAGATGTTTTCAACTGTTTTATAAGCCTTATATACTGCATGTGCTTTATTGCTTTATATTTGAGTTAAGTTATTCTGAAGTTTAGAAGAGCCAAGGTAAGTGTTTCTTCAGATTCCTTTCAAGCCTATATTTGATCAACTTCTGGTCATGTCATGTGGTTTGACTAATGCTCATGCATCGTTCATGGACCTTATGAACTGAGTGTTTAAGCCTTATCTTGATATGTTTGTTATCATTTCATTGATGACATTCTAATCTATTTGAGGAATGAAGAGGACCACGCTAGTCATCTCAAAGTAGTTCTCCAAACTCTCAAAGATAGAGAGTTGTATGCTAAATCTCTAAATGTGAATTTTGGCTTGAGTTAGTGTTATTCTTAGGCCACATTGTTTTTGGTGAAGGGGTACGAGTTAACACTTAAAAAATTGAGGCAGTGCAGAACTGGCCAAGACCACGTCTTCGACTGATATTAGGAGTTTCTTGGGATTGGCTGGTTGTTATAGGAGGTTTGTCGAGGGGTTTTCATATAGTTTATCCCCGGTGGCTAAGTTGACTTAGAAGACGGTAAAGTTTCAATGGTCTGATGCTTGTGAGAAGAGCTTTTAGGAATTGAAAACTAGGTTGACTACTGCCCAGTGTTGACCTTACCAGAGGGTACACAAGTCTTTGTTGTGTATTGTGATGCATCCAGAGTTGGACTGGGTTGTGTATTGATGTAGAATGACAAAGTTATAGCTTATGCCTCCAAACAGCTTAAGGTTCATGAGAAGAATTACCCAATCCATGATCTAGAGTTGGCTACTGTAGTGTTCGCTTTGAAGATATGGTGTCACCATATTTATGGTGTTCATGTAGATATGTTCACCAATCACAAGAGTCTTCAGTATGTATTCAATCAGCAAGAGCTTAATCTCAAACAAAGGAGGTGGTTGGAGTTACATAAGGATTATGACATGAGTATTCTATTTCACCTAAGTAAGGCTAATGTTGTTGCTGATGCTTTGAGCAGGTTGTCTATGGGTAGTACTACCCATGTTGAGGAAGAAAGGAAGGAATTAGCCAAGGATCTACACATACTTGCACGCTTGGAAGTCCGCTTGTTGGATTCCAATGAAGGTGGAGTAGTGGTGATGAATGGGGCTGAGTCATCATTAGTGTCTGAAGTGAAAGAGAAACAAGACCAAGACCAAATTTTTCTTGAATTGAAGGCAAATGTTCATAAACAGAAAGTGATGGCTTTTGTATAAGGGGGAGATGGTGTATTGAGCTATCAAGGTAGGTTGTGTGTACCAGAGGTGGATGAACTCCAAGAGAGGATCATGGAAGAAACTCATAGCTCCAGATATTCAATCCATCCTGGTTCCACAAAGATGTATTGAGACTTGAGAGAAGTCTATTGGTGGAGTAGTATGAAGAAGTGTATTGCAGAGTTTGTTGCTAAGTGCCCAAATTGTCAACAAGTTAAGGTAGAGCACCAAAGGCCCGGTGGTATGGCTCAGAATATAGAGATCCCAGAATAGAAGTGGGAGATGATCAATATAGATTTCATCACTGGTTTGCCGCGGTCTCGCAGGAAAAATGGTTCTATTTAGGTGATGGTAGATCAGATGACTAAATCATTTCACTTTTTATCGGTAAAGACTACCTATTCAACAGAGGATTTTGCCAGGTTATATATTCAAAATATAGTCAGACTTCATGGAGTTCTAGTGTTAATCATTTGAGATAGAGGTGCACAAGTTACTTCATAATTTTGGAAGTCTTTCCAAAAAGGTTTGGGTTCGAAGGTGAATTTGAGTATTGCTTTCCATCATAAGACTGATGGTCAAGCAGAGTGTACGATTCAAAATTTAGAGGATATGTTGAGGGCGTGTGATTGATTTCAAGGGTAATTGGGATGTTCATTTACCTGTAATTGAGCTTGCTTACAACAATAGTTATCACTCTAGCATCCCAATGACTCCCTATGAAGCTCTTTATGAGAGAAGATACAGATCTCCTATTGGATGGTTTGAGGTTGGTGAAGCTGGGGTGATAGGACTAGACTTGGTTCATCAAGCTATGGAGAAAGTGAAGATCATTCAAGTAAGGTTGAAAACAGTGCAGAGTCGTTAGAAATCCTATACTTATGTTAGGATAAGAGACTTAAAAGTTTAAGGTGGATGATTGGGTTTATTTTACGGTTTCACCCATGAAGGGTGTTATGAGGTTTGGCAAGAAGGGGAAACTTAGTCCTCAGTATATTGGTCCTTATAGGATATCCAAGATAATTGGCAATATAGCTTATGAGTTGGAGCTACCGCCAGAGGTAGGAGAAGTCCATCCGGTGTTTCACATTTCAATGTTGAAGAAGTGTATGGGCGATCCTTCACTTATAATACCTACTGAAAATATTGGTATTAAGGATAACCTATCTTATGAGGAGATTCTTGTTGAGATACTTGATCGTCAGGTTTGCAAGTTTAGAATCAAGGAGGTCGCGTCAGTCAAGGTATTATGGAGGAACCAGTTTGTTGACAAGGCTACTTGGGAGTCTGAGGAGGATATGACGAAGATATACCCACATCTCTTCCCTTCCGGAGAAATTCCAGACCCAGGTAATGGCTCCTTGTATAACACTCTTTCAATTAATATGCTATGTTGTGTTGAATTGCATATTGGGTGTTAGTTGTTTCCACCCTTAGTTCTACTTAGAGTAATCTCATTCGAGGACAGATGTTTCCATGTGGAAGATATTGTAACATCACTCCTTAGAAAGAGCTAGAGTTTGAAAGAACTAATTTGAGAAAAGCTAATTTGAGATTTGTTCAAGTTAAGCTTAAGTTGTGAGTCTTAGGTCAACTTCAAACGACCATAACTTTCAATACATGATGAGTTAGGTGACCCATAAGATACCAAATGAAAGGTCTTTGAATCCTCTTTCCAATGCCACTGAGTTTGCTAAGTTTCGAGTTGGGATGAGAGAGATATGCCCATTTGAAGTCAGCCTGTCCAGTTAAAGAAAGTTACTCGAATTAATGATGGGTATTTTCGTCTTTTCCTTACCACTTCAGCATAAAACATTTTTAGTAGGGTTTTAGGGGTCTAAATTAATTTAGGTCAGTTTTCATAATCCTAAATTACACTTAGGTTTTTAAGAGGAGAGGTTCAAGGCGTTCGTCACGGTTCTTGAGGATTTTTGAGGAATTTCGCTAAGGGTTTGATTCCTAAGAGGTAAGTGAGTTCTCATAGTGTTGGGTTCGGTCACCTACACGCCAATCGTGTGATTTTATTGCAATTTCATTCTTGATATTGAAGGATTTGAGTTCTTGATGAGTTTTCTTGAAGTTCCACTCGTTAATCTTAATTATTGAGGTTTTGATAAATTCTTGAGATGAATGTTAGTAATTTGAGGGTTATTTTGAGTAAATTTGCGTGTACTTATGTTAAGTATTCGAATCTAGGTGAGTTGGGAAGAAACCATTCGATTCTAGGCGAATTAGGGTCAGAAAACAAGAAAGAAAATTCGTCGGGATTTATGGGCAAGGGGTTGGCGCGCCGCGCCAGTAGTGCGCCCGAAAATGTCTTCTGTAGTTTAGGGGTTGGTGCCCCACGCCACTCAGTGTGCCAAGGTCGCTTGCCCCCACTCCCTTTTTCGTAGTTTGGCCCGTCTGAGTTCTTTTAAAGTTTACCTTTACTCCTTTCTAATTTTAACTTTTCTAAACTACATCTAAGCATCGAGAGATCATTCATAACATGAATCATAACCTTGAAATCATAATTCAAATTCTAGGTAGATTTAAGAGTTAAGTCTTGAGAGTTCTTTTGAGTCATTTTGAGTACTATCTCTTTTAAGAGAAACCTTTTGAGTAATAATATCATAGTTTGAGGATGAGGAAATGTTTTTAAACATATGAGTTGAGAATATTTTGGGAGTAGTATTGAACACTGATATGGGGACGAGTTCATACAACTTAAAGTCCTCATAAACCATATAGCCAACGTGGGTAGAAAGGGTCATACTTTTTAGATGATTCCTTATTGCTTTTTAAGTATAGCTTAGTGGATCCACTTAGTTGAGGATGTCTTATACCCCGGCAAGGTATAAGACAGTTTTGATAGCGTGGGCGAGACGTTGTATCATCACATAACTCATATTGATGGTTGTCGGTTAGAGAATCTCCCAGATAGAGTTATTTTGTATTTTTACATATAAACTGAGTTATTTTGCATTCTTAAATACATTGAGTTGTTACCTATTGTTTTAAGAGTTTTTTTTATATTGCATCTTTATCATTTCTTTTATATTGAATTGGGTTGTGTTGAGTTGAAATGAGGTAAGTTGTTTTATCAATTCTAGTTCAAGCTTATATCATGTTTTAGATTTCCCCTAGCATGCTCGCACATTCCATGTACTAACGCCATTTGGCCTGCATCTTTTATGATGTAGATATAGGGAATCAAGATCATCAACCGGTGCTCCGTTGATCTAGGTGTGTTCCTGTTAGAGTTGGTGAGCCTCCTTGCTTTTCGAACGGTTTCACATTGTGTTTATTTTTTAGTTTTGTTATTAGGATGTCATGGGTCTTGTCCCGACATCCATATCAATTTGTAGAGGCTTCATAGATAGATAGTAGTAGTTCATGATTTTTTTTCATGTCCATTGTTAATGTTGAGACTCGAGTTGCCTCTTTTTGCCAGTGAATGTTTTGTTTAAAATATTTTGAGTATCTATTTTGAGATTTTGAGTAAAGTTTTACTTTTAAGTTCATATGTTGTTGAGTAAGTCTTCTGCTGAGAGTTGAGCCAGGCCAAAGGTTCGCTTGGGGCTAGCAATGGTTCTCGAGTGCCGGCCACGTCCAGGGTGTAGGCTCGGGGAGTGACATGAATGAAGTATATGCTATTGGGATTAGTATTAAGCACTGATATGGGGATGAGTTCAGACAACTCAAAATCCTTATAAACCATGTATGCTAACATGGGTAAAGGGTCATACTTTTTAGATGATTCCTTATTGCTTTTAAGCATAGCTTAGTAGATCCACTTAGTTGAGGATGTCTTATACTCCAGTAAGGTATAGGATAGTTCTGGCAACGTGGGCGAGACACTACATCATCCCGTAGCTCAAAGTGATGGTTGTCTGTTAGAAAATCTCCTAATTTAGAGTAAAGAGTTTATTTTGGTATTTTATATACATTTTGAGTTATTATCTATTGTTTTAAACTCTTTATATATATATATATATATATATATATATATTACATCATGTTATCATCGCTTTCATATTGTGTTGAGTTGAGTATCCTTGAGTTGGGTTGAGTATTCTTGAGTTGAGTTGAGTTGGGGTTAGTAAGTTCTTCCTTTCTATCAACTCAGCTATATTTATACCTGCTTCAGCTTTCCACTTACATGACCATACATTCAATGTACTGACACCATTTGGCTTGCATCGTTTCATGATGCAGATACAAGTATTCAGTGTCATCAACAGGCGCTCTGTTGATACCACTCACATTCGAGATTTGCTTTGGTGAGCCTCCTTTCTTCCGAAGGATTCCCCGTTTAGTTTTTTTCAGTTTTGTTAAGATGTCGTGGGTCTTTTCCTAACTTCTATCATAGTATTTAGAGGCTTCATAGACAATAGCATTTTGAGGAGTCTTTTCCCATCTTCTTGTGATGTTTGAAAGACTTGAGTTGAACAGTTATGTTATTGAGTATTTCAGTATATACTGAGTTAAACTATTTTCATTAATGATATCTTTATGAGTTGAGTTTGTATTTGAAGTTCCTATATTCTTGAGTAAGTCTTTCGCTGAGTAGTGAGCTAGGCCAAGGGTTCGCTTGGGGACCAGCAACGGTTATCGAGTGCCAGTTAAGCCTAGGGTGTAGGCTCGGGACGTGACACTCAACCCCAACAACATGAAAGAAAAGCATAAAGTAAGCAATAATAACATAAGACTAAACATTTATTCGTTCATATGAAACCCTAAAATATGGTTATCACATGTACAAGTTGCTAATGTATAAAGTACGGAATTGAAATATAATTACAAGTCTCAATGTCTTTGTTTCTAAATCAAAACAAGCATAAAATAAAGAACATGAGGGCTCGCCGGGATGACAAGAAGGTACCTCTTAATGTATCCTCAGAAAGCCTCAGATGTAACTAGGAGAAGAACAATCACATCGATTCGGGGTCGGAACCTACACAAGTGAAAAAGCAAGGAGTATGTATCAACCAACATTGTACTCAACAAGTAACCAAGCAAACATGGCAAAACTAGCTAGAATACGAGTACTCCTTTCATCCCAACTGAACTTTCTCAAACTACAACCTGCATAGAAATCAGTCCAACCTAACAGTTTTACAATACACAATTCACAAGGCTGAACAATCACAGTCCAATAGTCACAATTCACAACTAATTAGTTTTAAGTATATCAATCACACGTATCAAATAAGTCATTCACAAGTATTAAGTAGATCAATTCCAAAAGCTAACTCATGGAGGAAGAATTTCTGAAGATCATATAACGAGACCAAGTAACCCCTACCCCATTCGATGTGGAATTCCAAAAGTATTAACATTGACAATATATTAAGGGGTCGTTTGGTAGAGTGTATTAGAAAAATAATGCATGTATTAGGTTTGTGTATTACTAGTACCTTGTTTGGTACTCTTTTTCAACCTATGTATAACTAAAGCTTGCATTAGTTATACACTCAATTGTGTATTAAGGTGTGCATTGCTAATACCATGGATTTCTAGGTATTAGCTATGCAATGGTTTTAATGCATGCATTAAAATAATAAAAGACTCAATTGTCCTTCAAAACCTTTTTTACATATTTTCCACCATAAAAGTAGAGGATATCTTTGTAAATAAATTTTTTAATGCAATACATATTATTTTTAATGCATCCAACCAAACAACGCATTAAAATAATCTATATATAATTAATGCAAGCATAATTAATACATGCATTACTAATGCAATCATTACTAATACACTCTATTTAGCATTATTCTTATACAATCTACCAAACGACCTCTAAAAGAATAATGCAGTCCATTGCATAAAACATCATGCATTAATAGAATTTTGGTAGAGTTTGGTTTGTGATGCACAATTGAGAATATCATTAGTGATTGCTCTTACAGTTGGAACTTGTGACCTATAGGTCACAAAGAGATAATTCTACGATTGCTCCAATTGGTCCACCTTTATAATTATATATATGTAAGCATTGTTTATTTTTTAGGTGTCTTTAAATTCAATTCGACTTTATTACCTTTCTCTATTGTTGCAACATGGTTACTGTTAGATGTGCACTTTCTTTGGCTGCTATACATGATTGGCCTTTCTTTCAGATGGATGTGTTTAATGTTTTTTCCCAAGGTGATCAACATGGAGAGGATTTTATGGCACTGCCTCAAGGCTTTGGAAGTAAGAGGGAGACATCAAATGTGTGCACATTAAAGAAGTCCTTTCTGAAAATGGTATTCTCTTTTCAATGTAAAAATAGTATATTTGGGATCATTTAAGTCCCCTTAAACTCTTCTAAAAATAGTGATTTAAACTCTCTTTTGGAATCACTTTAATTTCCAAAATAACTATAAGGCAAATACTGGCCCGAAATACTTTTAGCAAAACTCAATAAATAAGGTTCATGTGGAAATACAAGTATGAACAACCACTCAAGAATCTCAATGCATAAAATATTGCATTTCTCATAAATAAGGATTTAAAATTCAGAACCAAAAAATAAACCATATCAAGAATTCCATGAAATTGAGGGTAGAACCCTAGATTGAACTTTCACTGAGTGAATTGAGATGTAGAGTGTGAGGACAAACTTAGTCCAACACTATGATTACACTTACATTTATGGAAGAATAAGGTTCTTGAAGAAGAACTTGTTTGGAAGCATTGAAACCCTAGCTTTTGTCTTCCTTGTGGTTTTCTTTTTGAGTTAGGTAGTTAAGAGCGTAGAAATAAAAGAAAATAGAGTACTTGGTGAACTATATTCCCCTAATTTAAGTTAAAATGTCATGGTTTGGACTTAGAAAAGTAGGAAAAGACAAATAAAACCACAATTAAAAAGCTATCGAAAACCTTCCACGGGGTCATCTACAGTTTGTGGTTTGATCTACAGACTGTAGATCCTATCTGTAGAATTCATATTGAAATTTTAAGGCTCAAAAATTTATTCTACGCACCCTAACTAGGACTCGTGAAAGTTTTTACGACCCGTAAGAATTGAACCCAAAAGTTTGACTTCAAGAACTTTTTCCACGAGTTAACAGTACAGGTTGTAACTCTTTCTATGACTCGTAGATAAGGTTCGTAGGTCATTGACTTTGAAAACTCTGTTGTGGTAGTCTCTGGTAAAATGGTCATAATGTGTTACTCCGAACTCTAAATGAGGCAAGCTTGACGGAGTTGGAAAGAAGACTCATAGACCTTTAACTTGATAGTTTAAAGGACACTTAATTCCTTACATGTTGAAAGATATGATTGTTTGGAACTGACCTAAGTAGAATCTTATATCAAAGCTTAATCGGTAAGGAAACTTTCCACTCAACTTTGTGCTTGAGAATTCTTTTGACCTTAATTCATCTCCAAATCTATTCCCTCACTAAAGAATTGACCTTAAACCTATGCATGATTTAAGAATCACACAACCTTATACGCAAATGAAGAATGATTTTTGGGATGTTACAGTGTTTGTCTTGCCGTCATTCTATTTTGCATCCGTATAGAGGCATCTTCATTTTCTATTAGTCGATGACATTATTTTCAAATGTTAGAAAAATTTGACGATCCCTCTCACAATGAGGGAATTATATTGGGAGATTGAGTATGTAGAAAAAGATAACAACTACCAAATTTTGATTTCCTAGGACATGAAGTCAGCTTTGTTCTTTTTATTCAGTATGTCGTGTGAGTGTTTTGACCGTTTGCATTCTGCCAAACATATTTCCTTTTCAAAATGTGTACAACCGACCAATGGAAATTTCATTATAGAATCATTTCGTGGTGGATAAAATTATGTCTCACATGATATCCATGCTCTGTAATAATATAATCTTCTATTTTACTTCAACTAAGTTCAGAGTTTAGATCAATAATTAGATCGTACAAATTGATAAAAAGAGAGTATAGAAATTTATTAAATGAAAAATGTTGTACTAATTCTACAAATGATAAGAAATAATTAAATAAATAGGGATAAGACACAAGTACCCCCTTAGACTATGACCAAAATCCCAGAGATACACCATAACTAAACTAAGGTCCTATTACCCCCTTGAATTCATTTCTTTTGTAATTATGTACACCTTTTTAGCATACGTGGCCTCCAAACATATCCGACACGCCTCTACTAAGTGGAGTCACAAAGTGTGCCATGTAAGCCAAAAGGTGTAAATAATTACAAAAGAACTGAGCTCAAGGGATTAATAGGACCTTAGTTTAGTTAAGACGTGTCTCTGAAATTTTGGTCATAGTCTAGGGGGTGCTTGTGTCTTATCCCAAATAAATATTTTAATAACTTTTGAGCCTCAAATATTTTGGGCCTAAAGCAAATGATTCACTTGCTTGTTGAAATGGTAGTGAGGCCTCAAATCCTTTGGGCCTAAAACAAAGTTAGCTTTTATGTCCAACTTACTTAAATATTGGTATGCAGTAAAATATTTACTCACAAATTATTGTGTTACCATCAAATTATATAAATATACAAGATTAAATTATAAATCAACGTCAGATGAGTATTAATTAATCACGATTTAGAAATCATAGTATATATAAAAAAATGTGTCATTTATTTGTAATTGGGTTCAGAAAGACTCTTATTTGAACTTGTGTACCGGCTAGCTACTTCAGGCCCACATCTTTAAGATCAATAAGTTATGAAGCCCATTTTACTAGACTATCAGGGCTACAAAAGCCCATATCTATTCTAACTATCATTGAACCTTGTCATAACAACAACAAATATCAGTAACATCTCACAAGTAGAGTCTGAAGAGTGCGGGTATACACAAATTTTACTCTTACTATGTATGGGTCGGGGTTGAGAGATTGTTTACCTTTAAATTATTGTTAAATATCCAGGTAGTGACCAACAAGGTGAAAGTTATGCGAGAAATCGAATCCTCACCAAAAGGTGAAGTTCAAGTAGTTGAGGCACTAAAATTTATAGATAAATGAAATACACATACTTCGTATTCAAATAATAGATCTATAGCTTAAGCTACACATGTACAATGCATAATACAATTTTCTCGAATATTATTAAATTTGAATAAAAAGTGTTAACATCAAATCAATACGGGTGGATGAGCGCTTGTGCATTTGGAGTGTGGCTAATGTAAGATTAAGGGGGAAGGGGGGACATTGATAAACAATGAATTGGGATGAACATGACTCTTATACCATGTTAAACAAATAAATCTTAGGCATAACTCAACCCCAAAAGCTAGCCCATGAAGAAAGAATTTCTCAAGATCATATATAGAGACCAAGTAACCTCTACCCATTTGATGTGGAATTCCGAAAGAATTAACATTGATAGTATATTAACAGAATAACCCAGTCATTGTATAAAACATCTTGCATTAGTAGAATTTTGGTAAGGGTTTGGTTGCGATGCACAATTGACAATATCATTTTTAGTGGTTGCTCTTATGGTTCGAACTTGTGACCTAGAGGTCACAAAGAGATAATTCTATCATTTTTCTAATTGGTCCACCTTCAACATCATCATATATATGTAAGCATTGTTTATTTTTTTTATTTGTCTTTAAATTCAATTCGACATTATTACCTTGTAACTTCATAATTTTTGTTGAGTTACAAGGTAATCTTGTAATAGTATCACATAACATGAAAAATATAGACTCATAATATGAGTGTGATAATAGACTCATAATATGAATGCATTAAAACAATGTGAAAACATACGTGAAAACACACATGATAGAAAGAGCCGTAATATGAAAGCATTAAATAAATAGATAGACTCATAATATGAAAGTATTAAGTAAACATGATAATTCACGTGATAACTAGACTCATAACAAGAAAACATTACAATACTTGTGAGAAGTACACTCACACACCTACTATAAATTACACAAGTGTTCCTCTTAAGATTGGTCAACCTTGTTCAACAAAAATATATTACTTTCTTCTTCATATCATTTTATTTTGCAATGGAAAATGAGACCAAAAAAGGCAAGCAAAAAATTGAAATGAAGTTCACTGAGTCTGAGAGAGCACGTGTTGTGAGTTTCTCAAAAAGAAAAAAGAACTTTGTTTCAGGATGCAGAGAAGTTTGCAACTCGGACTGGAGCTGAAGTTGGTGTGATGCTCTTTTCACCAGGTGGAAAACCATGTTCCTATGGTTCCACAAGCATAGAAGAAATAATTGAAAAATTTCTCAAAGTGAAACTAGAGGATCGCCAACGTGATTATGCTGAGGCCAAATCAAATTATTTTGAGGCATTGGAAGATCTCCAAAAAGAATTGCAAACATGTAATGAGAAAGAAAAAAAATGAGGAGGAAGAGCAGAAGTTGGCATTGAAGTTACGGGTAGAGAAGATTAAAAAAGAAACACAAAGTTCTATTTTGGTCGAGCATCTGAAGTTTGATTTAAATGTTGCCCATGAGTCAGAAGAGGAGGAGGAATCTTGAACTCAGAATTATCATTGAGTTTATAATCAGAGTTCTTAAAATTGAAGCTATGCTTAGAGAAGACTTTACTAGCGATTGAGTCTTCTATCATGATAAATTGTTGTCTTTTTAATTAATTCACTTGTTTTTAGTAATCAATTATCGATCTATATGAGGTTTAGATTAAAAATAAAAGGTTCTGGATTTTGTATGTTATTAAGTCAGTTTTTCTCTCCTCAGTCTTTAATGATGCTTTTTGTAACACCCCAAAAAATTCTAAGCTAAGGCACGAACCATTTTTTAATTGCTTTTAAAATTGAATCAGGTGATCCTTAAGTTACTCACATGTGTAAAGGTCATTTATTTTGTGTTCGAATGGATGTGGATATGATTTACGGACACAAGAACCCCCTAGAACAAAGTTGAGTTGAAATCTTCATTTTTGATTAAGTTTTGACATGAGATTCTACTTAGATCAACTTCAAACGATCATATTTCCCAACAAATAATGAATTATGTGGCCTATGAACTACCAAATTAAAGGTCCTTGAATCTTCTTCCCAACGCCACCAAGTTTACCTCATTTCATGTCTGGAGTAAAATTTTATGACTGTTTTACCAAAGATCGTCAAACTAGAGTTTTCTGAGTCTGTGAACGACGACCTTAACCGACATGCCGTGGGTAGAACGACGACCCATCTTGTCAGGCCATTGTTAGAGTACTGGGGGTCAACTTTTGGGATCCAAATCCTACGGATCCAATCGACGGGCCATATGTGGACCTACTGGCCGTCGTTTGGACCCATAAATGGACTTTTTGAGCCTTAAAAACACAATATAGAATCCATGGATGGGATCTACGGTCCGTACGTCAAACCACGACCCTTAGGTGGTCCCGTGGATAGTTTTTGACAATTTTTAAAGAGGGATAGTTCGGTCTTTTCCCACCCTCTCTAAACCTAACCCACAACTTATTTTCACCTAATTAAGGTCTAAACAATGGTAAAACATTATTTTATGTTCTTTAACACTTCAAAGACTTAGAGCAAGGATTCAATAGGAGAAAATCTAGATTGTTCTTCAAATTTCATCAATTTTGCCAAAAACTTTGTTCTTTCCAGGTATGTAAGGCTATCACAGTGATGGTTTGAGTTCGTCCTCACGCCCTACATAAACTTTCTATCAATAAAGAATAATCTAGGGTTACATCTTTAGTATTGATAATTCTTGAGATGAGTTCGTTGTTGAATTCCAAGTTGTTATTCCTAATTTTTCAAGTTGCTATATATTATGTATTGAGATTCTTAAGTTGATTATTCATGCTTATTTTTCAGCATGAACCCTATTATTTGAAGTATTCACTGAGTTATTAATGAGAATCTTTTTAACCAAATAATTATCCTAATTAATTGATTTTCTCATAAGGTGTAAAAGAGTTTTTGAGAAAAGTTTAAAGAGGCATTTTGAGTAAAGCTTAAGGGAATTATTGACTCCCAAATTTATCATTTTTTACAGTGAGAAAAGAGAATTTTTCATTTCTAAACAAGTAATGAGTTTAGAGTTAATTCAGAGAAGTTGCCTCTTTTAAGAGGATAGCTGAACAATTATCTCAAACCAGAGAAAGAGTAATGTTTTTATACATTGAGCAAAGGTAAATATTATTGGAAGTAGTATTGAGCACCGATATGAGAGAGAGTTCATATAACTCACAACCCGCATAAACCATGCCTTGCCAACATGGGTACAAGATCATACATTTTTTATGAATCCTTAGAGCCTTCATGCATAGCTTAGTGGATCCACTTAGTTGAGGTGTTATATATCCCGATAAGATATAGGACAGTTTTGGCAGCATGGACAAGATGTTGTATCATCATTTAACTCATAGTGATGGTTGTCGGTTAGAGAATCTCCCAATAGAGTTAAAGTGTATTTTTATATATTACTTATTATGTTAAAGTTCAGAGAATGAGAAAGTATTTTTGTAAATTTTTAATGATTTCACTTCCTTATTTCTTTACATTCAGTCGAGTATATATCTATATCTATTGCAACCTTTTCATTCAGTTGCTTGCTATTCAACTATATTACATACTCGTATATTCAATGTATTGATGTCATTCGACCTGTGTATTTTATGATGCAGATACAAGTGTTTAGGATCATTAACAGGCGTTTCGTTGAGATCACTTTGCGCTTCAGACTGTTTTGGTGAGCCTCCTTGTGTTCAGGAGGATTTCACAATTTACTTTCATGTTATTGTTGAGTTGTCGTGGGTCTTGTCCCAACTTCTATCCTAGTATTAGAAGCTTTATAGATAGTTAGTGTTAATGAGTCTCTCAGTATTTCCCTCTTGTTTGAGACGTTTTGAGATTGTTTTGCAAAGTATTATTATTATTCCACGTAAGTATTTTTCGACAGTTGAGTTGAGTATTTATTTGAGTTTAAATGTTATAAATTCCATTTTAAAACTTCTTTATTCTTGAGTAAGTCTTCCGCTAAATAGTTAGATAGGCCAAGGGTTCGCTTGAGGATCATAAATGGTCCTCGATTTCCGGCCACGTCCAGGGTGTAGGCTCGAAGCGTGACACTTTGTGTTGCCTAAATTGATAAATTAATTGAATTTTTTTAATAACTAGTAAACATTGTGAAAGTGATAAATCAAAGAAAACTCTCATACACTCATTAATTTTCTTTATGTTTTCATCTTCAACAAGATTAGTGCATTTACATTTTACATCTAGACTAGCTCTCTGTGAGATGGTGAAATCTCTGTAATATGAATGTATCTTCGTTTGGAAATAGGGAATTTAGAAGGGATGTATTGGAAGGGACAATAAGGAAACTCGACTTGAACAACGGTCCCCAAAGAAGTTTTTTTTTTGAGGATTTGACAACTTATGTAGGAACTTTCCAAATATCAATTGACTTTATTGGCATATTCAAGATTCCAAGAGAAGTTGGGTCTTATTTTTAACCTGATACACGTATGTATTGAAATAAAGTATCTAGTTTTTTTTATCACAAGCACATACACAAACAAGGTTCCTTTCATGTATGATACACAATAAATTTTACTCAAGTACATTAATGCCTTAGAGAGTACTTTTCCAAATTCAACTTATTTCTTTTCTTGCTTCAATTTTGTGTAACCTCGATTACTAAACTAGCAATTTAGGTATTAACTATTTGAATGTAAAACTACCCCTTCAAATAAGCTATTCATGTATTATAATTTTAATAATTATTAATGACGGTATAACAACCCATTCATTTTGTGTGTTACAATCTCCACATAACTAATATCTCCATTTAAAGGGTAAAAATGAGTAAATAAATCCTCTCTAATCCTCTCTAATCCACCCCTCTAATATGTCCTATTATAAATTTGAGGTTTTCATGCATAGAAGTTACTCACTTCTTTTGTCAGACATATCCCAAATAGTTGACTCATTTTTTTTTTATATAATTTGTTCCCTATCAACAATTGAGCCCTAATAATTTTGATTTTTGAAAAAAATACACCGTTTTAAGGAGGGGTATTTTGGTATTTTCCTTACACCCACTAGCCTAGCTCATTTTTGTTAATCTTTTAGGTTAAACTGATTGGAGTCAGTTTTAGCAATCTCAATACACGCTTAGGGTTTTTGAGAAGAGTTCAAGAGGAGAGAAAGAAGAAAGTTCAAGCGTTCATTCGAGTTTGAGGATTTTCACCAAAGAACTTAGTTTTTTCAAGGTATGTAAGCTTTCATAGTATTGGGTTTGTTCGCCCTCACACCAACATGTAAACTTGTATCCATGAATTCACTCTTTAGGTTGATTTTTGAGTTCTTGAGTAATTCTTGAGTTTATTGATAATAGAGTTTCTTTTTGAGTTCTTGAGGTGAGGGTTTTGCGAATAAGAGTTATTCTTGAAAGATTTTTGTGTGGGTTTGGCTGAAAACCTTATGGGTTATGAAAATTCGTGACTTTTGATCATAGATTTGCAGTGGGTATGAATTGAATCGAGTTTGGGAGAGGAAGAAAAGGTCAGGGAAAATTATATGCCTAGGTCCGCGTCGTAGAGATGCTTCAAATTTTCAGTATCCAGTCGGGCAATCCCTTTTCGCGTCATGGAAAGGATACAGAGTCCTCTGTCTCAGAATTTATTTTTGCGACGAAAAATTAAATCTCTCTCCGCGTCGCGCCTATGCTCTCATAATTGTGTCTTCGCTTGTTTCCAATTATCAACTATCTAAACCTCCATAAATCATTAAGAGATTCTATATTCTAATCATATCTCTAAATTTTCATTTCCAATTAAAGTAAGGATTAAGAAACCTTTCGAGTCATTTTGAGAAGTCTTTTACAATATTTTAAAACTTGATTTAAGACTTGAGTACTTGAGTATGTGTAATACCCCGGAAACTAGTAAGTTAAACTAGAGAGTTCTAGAGCCTTGTGTTGGGGTTTTAAGGTTTTATATGAGCGTTAACATGGTAACAATGACTTCCCGTACTTAGAATGAGGGTTTTAGGGTTAGGGCGTCAAGGTACGACCCCCCAAGGGCCAACCAAAGGGTCCTTGAGGAGGACCCTAAAAACAGCCCAAAAGCTGTGAAAAATTCAGCCTCCCACAAAGGGCATCTACAACTAGTAGATGGACCCAAGCCCCATTGGAAGGGGTCGTGGGTCAAGTCTGTGCTTCCCCTACATGTTAACCTTCCCCCTCCAGACCATCACCCACAAGTGACCAATATGGTCCGTGGACCCACCCACGGTCCGTGGGTGTGGTCTCGTGGGTGGGGGGGGGGGGGATTTTAAGTTAAGTTATTTAAGTTGGGACTTAGGAGTTAATTCCTTATTAGTTAGGGGTTAAGGGAGGTTGGTTAATTAGTTATTAAACCACCTATATAAACCTAATAGACCCCTAATTAAGTCATTCCAAATCATTCTCTCAACTCACCAAAAGAAACCAAAAATTCTCTCTGTAGAAGTAAAGAAGAAGAAGAAGAGAAGGAAGCTAGGGAAGATTTTCTTCCGTTGATGCAAGCTTGGTGAGGGCTTTGAATCAATGTATGTTAGCTTATTCATATATGGGTTCTTCCACCCATAGACCCCCCCTCCCCCACACACGCACAATTGTGAAGACAAAACATAATTCTAGCTAAAGTTTCTTCCTACATTGTGAGTAGTGTTTAAGTATGATTCCAATTGAGTGGATAATACTTAATTATGATTTATTTAGCATTGAATTATGATATTATGATGAATTTAAGTGATTTCCATGGTTAACCCTAGTCTAATTGATGAAATTGATATTATGAGGGTTTATGCCATGAAAGGTGAAATTGAAGACTTACAATTGATCTTCCAAAATTGATGATGTCGATAGTAATTGTTCAAGAATAGGAACATATAGGCATGAATTGAATTAGACTTTAGTATATATGATGGATCATGACTAGTAAAGTCTAAATTGAACCTTTATGATGAATTTTGACTAGAATCACTTAGTAATGAAGAATGTGATTAGAATACCTTGAAATTTAGGTATGAATGAAGAAGGTAAGAAGTAAAGCTTTGAGAGTAAGGCTTGTAGTCTTGAAAGTTGAATCACTAGGTCTTTGAGAGTAAAGTTAATGTGATGAATAGAAGTCTAATTGGTAGTATTATGGTGAAAGGCCTATACTCACTTAACCTACCTTATAAATGTTTGAATGTATAAAGTGATAGAATCACTTGAATGTGGTTTGATTGTCAAGGACATCCTTCGATGAGACATGAATGTTAAGCAAGGCTTACTAGTGAATCTTGGGTTGTATGCTTGGCCCCAAGTGGATATTGACAATGAGATGGAGTGTCACACAAGATAGGGTTCGGGATCCAAGTTGAAAGGAGAACCATACCTAGTTGATGTGAGGACTATCCAAGTAAAAGGGTGAACTCTTATGTAGTAGAGTGTGGGTTTTCCTAAAGTTAGGTCTCATGAGTTATAAGCCCCCACCTAGTGGTGTTTGGGTTGCAATCTCTGTATCCAATGAACTAAGACTTACTTAAAGAAGTACCTCATAGTGTTCAAAAGCATAAATGGACTTATACATGCTTAAGGAAGTATCTCATAGGGTACATGTTCATAATGAACTTAGACCTGCTAAAATAAGTATCTCATAGGGTTCAACATTGTAATGAACTAACATGTGCTTAAAGGAGTACCTCATAGTGTTCTAAGTAAAGAGAGGGACTAGTTTCCAATCCAAGAAGTATGAGTATGAGGACCTAAAAATGGTACTTAGTGTGAATGGTATTCTGGGATGCCATTCATTCATTGCACAAGTATGACTTAGGGTTATTCAAGAAAGTGTTATCTTATATGATGTTTGTTTAGATTGGATTGTGCTATAGTTGCCTTCCTTGTTAGTACTGACTAAAGGTGAGATATTCCCTTGGTTATGAGAGTTAAGCTAAAGGATGAGATCCTAAGGTGATTAGTGTGATGGCCTAAGGTGGTACTTAGTGTGAGTAGGATTATGGGGTCATACTCATACATTGCACAAATATGACTTGAAGCAACTTATGAGAGTCTAAGGCTTGATTAGGGATGTTGATTATGTTAAAGATGACCAAAAAGGGATACTTAGCTTGGATGGTATTATGGGATGATATTCATGCAATGCACAAGTATGCTTTGAAGTTACTTGAGAATGGTCTTATTATGATATGAATGACTAAGAGCGGAATAATGCTTATATTGGAGACTTTACATTATGATTATGATATTGTCTCTTATACATATAATTGTTGTTTCATGTAGTATTTCATATGATTATGGATTATGTCTTGTGTTGACTAACCATTGTCTTATGCTATTATGATGTTGTGTTAGCTAACATATTTAGTACATTTTGTACTAACGCATACTTTGCCTACATTATCATCAAATGTAGGGTTCGGAGATTTGAGTCCCAATCTTGAAGGTAGGTTTTCTAAGGAGCAAAGGAGTGAAGATTTTGTGAGTCCTCATAGCTTCGAGGACAAACCCACTATTTCCTTTATGTCTTTTATTTTCATGTTGAGACTATTGTATGGGATGTGTCCCAAAGGATTTAATTCAAGTTGAGTTTAGATGGTTTGAGACAAAAGTGTAGTAAAGACTTCTGCTTGCATTTTTTGAAAAGACTTCGATTCTATGTATAAAAGTTTTTAAAATTTCCGTGCTTTTCTATTATCTTATGTTATGATATGCTAAGGGCTTGTATAAGACCCTTTCGGGGTCAAGTACGCCATACATCTAGGGTGTACCCCTTGGTCGTGACAAACTTCTTAATCAATACAAAAGGTTTAGAATGGTTATAGGATTGTTTCAAACCACGTCTAGTAGAGTCTTGTTCATAAATGTGAAGCGCACCACATTTATGAATAGGAGGCTATTGGATGTTTAGGAAACTTCACTTCTTCATTCTCTAAGTTGTGCCATAGAGTTTGGCTCTAGTAGGTTCTTCTTCTAATCCGTGCCCTATGAATTTTTAGGGTATGGCTAAAACAATGGCAAATGCTACGAGAGATAAGGAAGGCAATGTGGATCAAGAGTTTCCTCTCTAACTTCCACACCAAGCTCCTCCTCAAGCTCCAATTGACCCTATAAGGGAGAATGTGACTCGTGCGGAATTTAGGTCTACTATGCAATTGTTGGCTTAAGCCTTGACGGCTCAATTCAATAAAGAGATTATAGCTCTGGTGAACCCTAATGTGAACTATGCGGCTTTGAGGGTGAGAATTTTTGAGGATGAACCCTCCGGTGTTTTATGGCTCCAAAGTGGAGGAAGATCCTCAAGGTTTTATAGATGAGGTGTATATGGTGCTTGCTATCATGGGATTGACTTTGGTAGAGAAAGCAGAGCTATCCGCTTATCAATTGAGGGATATAGAACAAATATGGTATGAACAATGGAAAGACAATAAGCCAGTAGAAGCAGGCCCAATAGAGTGGGAAGGGTTCAAAGAAGCATTTCTTGATAGGTTCTTTCCCCTAGAGTTGAGGGAACAAAAGATGCAAGAATTCATTAACCTTTGTCAAGGAGGTATGAGTGTTAAAAAGTACGCTATTAATTTCACCCAACTATCCAAGTATGCTCCAACTATAGTGGCAGACTCGAGGGCTAGAATGAATAAATTTGTGATGGGAGTGTACGACTTGGTAGTCAATGAATGTCGTTCGGCAATGCTTATCCCTACTATGAATATTTCAAGTCTTATTGTCCATGCCAAACAAATTGAGGAGAAAAAACTCAAGAGAATGAACAAGGAGGTGAAAAGAGCTAGAACCGATGATGGGAACTTTCCTAATGCTAAGTCTGATGGGAAAGGTAGGCCTAAGTCTAAACAAAAGTATTACGGTCAAGATTCTTCCAACACCTCTAGGTTTGACCAAGAGAATGGTAGTGGGTCTCCATTACCTAAGTCTACTTGTACCAAATGTGGAAGGAGTCATTATGGTAAGTGCCTAGCCGGCATGGATGGTTGTTATGGGTGTGGGAATAGTGGGCACAAAATGAGAGATTGCCCGGTTCTTAAGGCTAAGGGGAGAGAAGATAAGCAAGTTGCCTCTAGTGGTATAGATCCGGAGCCTCAAAAGAAGAATAGGTTCTATAACCTCCAAGCAAAGAAAGATCAAGAGTAACCTCTTTATGTTGCTACCGGTATGTGTTTTATGCTTTAGTAATTTCCGGATTTCTTGTCTTTTGTGACTTGTTAAGTTGGACTTTGAAGTTGTCTTTAGTATGAATGATGTTTATAAGAGTTTGTATAGGCTTACTCCCAATGGGGAGATGGTGTGCCTATCTAGCAAGGTTATTGTGTGCTTATGTGTTACCATAATTTCCTCATATACATATTCATGAAAATTTTAGGTCTTGATAAGAATGACTTATATGCATTGTTTTGCCTCATGTTTTAGTGCATTGAGTAGAGTTGCATACATAATTTCATGAAATGAATTGATGAGCACGCCTTAGTTTGGAGTTGAAAGATTCCTCCTTGAATAAATGCTTTTTGAGAGTAAATTGCATTTAGGCTCCATGAGTGTGTGTTGAGCATGTTTTAGTTAGGAGATGGTAGTTCCTCCTTGAAAATGAGTAAATATAGAATTTCATGCATTTTGGGTTGGTAGAAGTTGTTCCTACTCCCTTGTGTTGCATTGAATATGCCTTAGTTTGGAATTGAAGTTTTCTTCCTTGGTTGTGTGAATTTAGATGTGTTGCAGGAATGATGGACTGATAGTCTATAGTTGTGACCTTAAGAAGTGTTTAGAATCGTCATTTGAGGATGGATGAACGCAAGGGGGAGATATTGTAATACCCCGGAAACTAGTAAGTTGAACTAGAGTGTTCTAGAGCCTTGTGTTGGGGTTTTAAGGTTTGATATGAGGGATAAAATTGTAACAATGACCTCCTGTACTTAGAATGAGGGTTTTAGGGTTATGGCGTCAAGGTACGACCCCCCAAGGACCAACCAAAGGGTCCTTGAGGAGGACCCTAAAAACAGCCCAAAAGCTGTAAAAAATTCAGCATCCCACGAAGGGCATCTACCGCCAGTAGATGGACCCACGTCCCGTGGGAAGGGGTCGTGGGTCAAGGCTGTTCCTCCCCTGCATGTTAACCCCCCATACCATCACCCACGAGTGACCAGTACAGTCCGTGGACCCACCCACGGTCCGTGGGTGTGGTCTCGTGGGTGGGGGCAGATTTTAAGTTAGTTATTTAAGTTGGGACTTAGGGGTTAATTCTTTATTAGTTAGGGGTTAAGGTAGGTCGGTTAATTAGTTATTAAACCACCTATATAAACCTAATATATCCCTAATTAATTCATTCTAAATCATTCTCTTAACTCACCAAAAGAAACCAAAAATTTCTCTCTAGAAGTAAAGAAGGAGAAGGAGAAGGAGAAGGAGAAGGAGAAGGAGAAGGAGAAGGAGAAGGAGAAGGAGAAGGAGAAGGAGAAGGAGAAGGAGAAGAAGAAGAAGAAGAAGAAGAAGAAGAAGAAGAAGAAGAAGAAGAAGAAGAAGAAGCTTTATTTAAGACCAACATTTAGGGGCGAGTGAAGAAGAACACTACAAGAAAAAGCTTTATTTAAGACCAACATTTAGGGGCAAGTTAATAATCCTGTCTCTAAAAGTATGTGTATTGGGACGATATTTTATTTCGGTCCTTAATTATGTATGTTTTTATGAAGGTACTAAATCTAGTCTCTAAAGAAATTAATAACTGGTCCCAAATTATAATTTAAGGGTCAAATTAAAAAAAAAGTTCTATTTTCACCAAAACTTAGAGCCAAAACATAAGTGTAATTAAAATTGCAAAATAAAAAAGACAAATAACGCTTTGTTTCTCAAAACATTATCGCGAATCAGAAAACCCTAGCAGCATCTGCCTTGAAGCGATCTCAGCATAGCTTGTAGTTCTCATCATTTCATTTGTGTTTTCTCAAAACCGAGAAAGCACAGGTCTGCCTAGCAGCGATCTCAACTCAATCTCTATTTTCTATCTTACTCGAATCTCAGGTATGCGCACCTTCGCGATTTGATTTTTTCCGTCTCTAAATTTGATTTGTTGTTTGTTTTGTGCGAGTATAACTCTTCTTGTTTGATTTACACTTTTTCTTTTAGACTAGAAGGTCGATTTTTTATGTATATTAAATTTTGTGGTGTGATAAGATCCAAAATATGAAGGGGATCAATCCTAAGAGAATAGAGTGTTTCTAACCGTTATTGAACAGTGGAACTCGCAGCTAAATGAACTAAAATAGTGTTTGAGAGACAATAGAGAGAGTTGTATTAAACTTGAGAAATCCATTATGAATTACAAGTGAAGTATTGTTCAGATTTTTAGACTAGCAGTGAAAGAAAGTAGTTGCAGTTATTCAACTGATCCATGTGTGTAGTCAAGTGCCACTAGTTCCTAATAAATTTCTATCTAACTTTAGAAAATTAGGAATTGCAATTGCACTATCATAAAGTTATCTAATATAAATGGATCATATAGTGTATTTGTGTATGTATAAAGAATCAATTATATTTTACAATCTAATTAACTCGAACTGATGCAAATTACCTCCTATGGTGTTGCACATAAAAAATAGAAACAGTGATAGTTCCATTTGGGTTTGAAACTTGGAAAACTTGAGATCTTGCAAGAAGATAAGTTCTAATAGTAGCAACATATATTGTTCAATTCTTGTCAAACTGAATCTATGTTTTCTATCTACTATAATCTTAGGTATGCCTCCTCTTTAGCGAGTTGATTTTTATTTTCTTCTCTGATTTGGTGTGTTGTTTGTTTTCTTTGAGTTACTCTTCTTGTTCGAGTTACTCATCTTGTTCAGGTTACTCTTCTTCTCTTAGATAAGTTGCTCGTGTATTTTAAAATATATTTAAGTTTTTAGTGTGATATGATTCCAAAAATGAAGGGGATCAATCGTAGGAGAAATTAGTATTCCTAAATAGTAAGAGAACAGTAAACTCTTCTTGAACAGAGGCACTCACAACTCAATGAGCCTAAACTAATGTTCTGATAGAAGATAAAGCGAGTTGTATTAAACTTGAGAAATCCATCTTGAATAACAAGTGAACTATTGTTCAACTTTTAAGGCGAACATAGAAGGCGGGAAAATTGGTTGAAGTTGTTAAATCTGATCCACGTGCGTAATAACGTGCCACTAATTCCTACTAGATTTATATCTTACTATAATAAATTAGCAATTTCAATCACACCATTGAATAGTTATCTAATATAAATAGATCATATCAGTGTATTGTGTATATCTAAAGAATCAATTATATTTTACAATCTAATTAACTCGACCTGATGCAAATTACCTCCCACGGTGTTGCACATAAAAGGTAGAAACAATGATAGTTCTATTTTTGTTTGAAACTTGGGAAACTCGAGATCTTTCAAGAAGATAAATTCTAATAGTAGCACCATATATTCTTCCATTATTGTCAAAACGAATCGATGTTTTCTGTCTACTATAATCTTAGGTATGTCTCCTTTTTCGCGAGTTGATTTTTATTTTCTTCTCTAATTCGGTGAGTTGTTTGTTTCTTCGAGTTACTCTTCTTGTTCGAATTATTCTTCTAGTTCAGTTTACTCTTCTTCTCTTAGATAAGTTGCTAGTGTATTTTAGAATAGATTTAAATTTGTAGTGTGATAAGTTCCCAAAAATGAAGGGGATCAATCGTAGGAGAAAATAGTGTTTCCTAAATAGTAAGAGAACAGTGAACTTTTCTTGAACAGAGGCACTGGCAGCTCAATGATCTAACATAATGTTATAATAGAAGATAGAGCGAGTTGTATTAAACTTGAGAAATCCATCTTGAATAACTAGTGAACTATTGTTCAACTTTTAAGGCTAACAGAGAAGGCGGGAAAAGTGGTTGAAGTTGTTAAAACTGATCCACGTGTGTAGTAACGTGCCACTAATTCCTAACAGATTTATATCTAACTAGAATAAATTAGGAATTTCAATCACACCATTGAATATTTATCTAATATAAAAGATCATATCACTGTATTGTGTGTATCTAAAATTGCAGTGAAGATTTTCAACCCTCATGTTTTTCAATATATTCTGTAACATGGCATCATAATCTAAAGAGTCGATCATATTTTTACAATCAAATTAACTCGAACTAATTAAAGATGTAAAAAGCAACTAAACTGATACAAATTACCTCCCATGGTACTGCACATAGAAAGTAGAAATAGTGATTGTTCCATTTGGATTTTTAACTTGGGAAACTCAAGATTTTTCAATAAGATACATTCTAATATATAGTTGCACCATATATTCCTCCATTCTTGTCTAACTGAATCTCCACAAATTAACCAAAACAACTTTAAATGATAGATTTTAAGAAGTTTTTAGAAGGAAAATGAACAACTGTGTCAACTTATTTTCAAGATGGAGTTATATATTAAATCAGTCATATTTGATCAGGCAGAGCTCTCATATTTGCTTCTTGATTGTTGTGGTTGCAGAAGGATTGTTTGTCGAGTCTTCAGGCAATCAGGTTTTGTTGGATCCTCAAATCTTCTAAGTATTCTTGTATAATACACTTATTCCCTTTAACATGTTATTTCTTATTCCCTTACATATCAACTTGAGAATTATACATTCATTAAGTGTGATCAATAATATTTTGTGTCATTTGGCTATCACTATATGTTAAATCTTTAGTTTTCATACTTATGCCCTTGAGTTGTGTAGAAAATGTCTATATGTTTCATTTGAAATAAGATGAGTGTTGTAGCATGTAGGAGTAATTTTTATGTCAAAATGTGAACTTTTCTATTTACTGGCGCTAAATCTTGAGAATACTATGACGAACAGTTGAGGCAGAAGATGTACTTGTGACACTTCTCTCTGAATAACGTGAATGGAATAATCTTGTTGTTTTTCATAAATTATTTTGTCGTTTATAATTGTACGTTAGTATTCATTCTGGGGAGACTTATCAAAACAAGAACTTGAATACTAAGGGTTGTTTGGTATGAGCGATAAGGGATTACATGCATTTTGTTAGGGGTATTAGTTAGTCTCGAAATTATTTATCCCACCATTTATAGTGCTATGATGGGATAAGTTATCACATTATATGGTCGGATAACTAATTCCATGGGATAACTTTGTCTATCCCATCCCCTACCAAACAGCCCTAAGAGATTTTGGATAAAGAAAAATATATAAGCCAAAAGTGTTGGATGCTCAAGAATTTATTTTACAAAAAAAAAAGATTCTGGAAGTACAAATCATCACGATGGTGATTTGTAGGCTATTTAGACCATGTGCATCAAACCAATAACCTTCTTTCAAAGTTCAAAAACTTTAGACTCTCCATTCTCCTTGTAGTAGTTCGTCAAAGTAATCTCATTTTCTTTTAATCAAAGACAATATTCAGCTTTGTTTTTATCATATAGTTGCTAATTAGCCTTGGAATGAGCATACTGCAAAGCATATCTGTCATGTGCTTGAATAATGGAAAAGTTCATCCTGCAGTTCTCTAAGAAATACAGCAGGGCCATAGGTTCTGTTTAACATTTTCTTTTCCTTTGATTAAGTGACTAGTTTAGCATTTTTGTAAACCAACTAAATTTTTTTGAATTTCTCATAAATCATAATTAGATCATCCTGTTTGACTCTTTTAACATGTAGTCATTTATCAATGCACTTGACTCTTTTAACCCGTAGTCACTTCTTTTTCCTTCTTTTCGTCAATTTATTATCTTCTATCGATTTGCTGATGAGTTGTTGTCTGAGCACCTTCTGGCTTTCTCCAGGTGCTGTAAGGAAGGGACGAGAACAAAAACTTACAGACTTAATCATGTCTTCTAGTCAAGGAACGGGAGCGATACACAAGAACTCCATAGTTCTTAAGCCACACTATATGAAAGTTTAGACTCCATTTCCTCCATTTACCAATCAACTTAAGAAATACATCCAAGAAGTTGGAACAAGTAAGTTTTTTCAAAACTATTGAGATTTTAATTGCATAGATAGCAAAGACTATTCAGCTTTTGTCTTTCAAATTCAATTTTGTAGCTTTGTGCCAAATAGAATGGATGGTTTTGGGGGGTCACGTATCAATTTCGTTTCGTTTCAATGAACAATATATGCAAGAAGCAATAGAAATACAAAATATTGAGCTAAGTTGAAAATGTTTCATCATATTAATTTTAAAACTCCCTACAATGTGATATCTTATTATTGATGATCATAATATTCCACTGATAGTCCATGACTGTTTGACCAATCATGGTTCTTTCCAGAAAGAATAATTAAACCAAGAACTGACTCAATTCCTTGTTATACGTAATGGTTCTCTTTAACATTGATGTTTTAGGATATAAAAGTCATTGTGAATGCAATCGATAGTTCTCTAGGATTTAATGCAATCACTGTGAATGCAATTTGTAGACCTTTTAGTCTTGTGATACACTATCGAATGCGATCTATTTTTGTCTCCCAACTTTCTACATCAAGACATATAAACATGAAAATTATAGACGATTTAGACTTGTGATACACTACTAAATGGACAGTTGAAGTTCTGATAGGAAACTCTACAACTATGAGGAAACCATAACAAATTTCAATCATGAATAAATTTAGATCAGATTTGAAATTTTAGACTTGAAGTTCTATTAGGACGTTTTAGACTTGAAGTTATGATAGAAAACACTCGAAGTCTTTTTTCAGTACTTTTATAATCTAAGAGCATCCAATGAGTTGAATACCTTCTCGGAAGATTATCCAACATCAAACCTCTATCATGTTGCTACTAGTTCCTTTCGGAATTGCCTCTATTGTCTTCTCTTGATACAACACATACTCTCCTCTACATATTTGGGTGGAATTTGAATTCCAGATGATCTACCCATTTCTCCTTGGACCTCAACTATCCATATGCACTCTATATAAAGAGATGTTGCTGAGTCTCTATGGTATCCATAGCACACATTCTTGATGGGGAATTTCTCAATTTGTACTATCTCTTGTCCTCGAATTTTTGTGTTTTGATATAGATTTGAATTCTTGCTTAATGCATATCAAAGCTTTCCTAATTAATCTTCTTATATTCATGCAGCTTGTTTATGTTTCTAGATAACCCTTGCTGAATTTTAGAGTTTTTTTGGGATGAGCAATTTAACTAATTTTAGTGTACAATTTACATATTACTCCTAATATATACCAATAGTTACTTATGGTCTTCTCAAAAATTTTGTACTTGCAGATTTTGAAGATTGAAGTTACAAGTCAAGATGCAAGTTTAGAAGATGGAAAAGATCATTATTATTTTGCTATGGAAGTTATGCAAAACATGATATCATAGTCTAGCTTGAGATGTTGATTAGCTAAGCTTTGTTGTTCAGAAAATATTGAAACTAACATCATGGGATGTTAACCAATTTTTATATTTAGATCAACCTTTTGTTTGGAGATTTTCTGTATCAATCTTATGTTTATTGGTAAAATATTTAAAAAATTTATACGAAGCTTAAGAAATTTTGGTGATCAATTAGAGACCAAAAATATTGCTCGTCCCTAAAAGTTCATCTAGGAAGAGAAAACTTTTCGTCCCTAAAGGGTAATCTAGGATGAGATAGCTACTAGTCGCAAAAAAGTGATCTCCGATGAGATAGTTTCTCGTCGCTAAAGGGATTTAACAACCAGAACCTACCTATTTTTTAAAGAAGAAAATCAACTATTTGGGACAAGATACATGGTCTCTAAAAGGAGTTTTGCGACCAGCTTTGCTTCTGTCTCTAAAAATATTTAAGGACCAGCTAAAGGAGCCCGTCACAGTTGACCTTTAGCGAAGAGGTCTATTAGGACGGGTGGCGACCAGTCTTTTCCCGTCGCAATAGACTATTTGGGACCAGATTTCGACTTTCTGAGACCATATTTCCCTTCCTAAGAGGGTGTTTTTCTTGTAGTGTGCGCTCTGCGTATTGCCCACCCTTGTGGTGAATTTCACATGAGAGGCATTAACGTTCATGGATTCTTTGTTTTCAGTCTTTGGCAAATATTTTCCCACTTTTTTGAATTCTTGCCTTTCTTTGACTTTGCGGAGTTCGTGGATAGGTGGTACTTCAGTTCCGACCGACGACATGCTCAACTCCATATCATGAGTGCGAGTGGCCAACTCTTCAAAAGCTTTAGGCTTTATGCCTTGCAAAATATAACGGAGACCCCAATGTATACCTTGAATGCACATCTCTATGCCCGAAGCTTCACTAAGTCTATCTTTACAGTTTAGACTTGCATGCCTCCATCGGTTGATGAAGTCAAAAACCGGTTCTTCATTTCGCTGACGTGTGTTTGTAAGTTCCACCATGCTTACAGTATGTCTTGTGCTACAGAAGCGGTTGAGAAATTCTTGCTCCATTTGTTCCCAACTATCAATGGAACCAGACTCAAGGTCCATGTACCAATCAAAAGCATTGGCCTTAAGGGAGCGGACAAATTGTTTGACGAGGTAATCGTCGTATGTTCCAGCATTGTTGCAGGTTTCAATAAAGTGCGCCGCATGTTTCTTTGGGCTTCCCTTACCATCGAACTGCTGAAACTTTGGAGGTTGATAACCGGCAGGCATTTTCAAACTATCAATCCTTGCAGTGTATGGCCTTGCATATGTCAAGGAGGATTTTGTAGCAACCTCGTACTTGTCTTTAATGGTCCCCATGATGAACTCCCTGATTTGGTTGATCGGGATCGTTCCTTCCGAAGAAACTTGGATTTCTTTAGCATATTCAACTTGCTTTGTAGGGCGATCGACTGTCTCTTGGACTTGCGGACGTTTTCCAGGTGCGTGACTTGATTTTTCATCCATCATGCCCTCCACCCTATCAGTTAGCTTAACAATTCGAGCATCTTGATCTTGAACATACTTGGTCAAGCCTTCAATAGCTCTTGTCAAGCTCACGAGTTGTTCTTCTACGGATGAAGCATTAGTCACCATTGCGTGCATTACCATAGTAGGTGGCGGAGAGTAGCATTGATTTTCCTTAACATGAGATGCAAACATGTTATGTGGGGTAGATCCCATGCTCAAGACATCATTGTCAGTCGAATAGAATGACTTCTCATATGTAGATGGGCTCAATTGGGCAAGAACCCTCTCGACCATTTCGGCGATGTCTTTTTTTGCAGCTTTTGCAGGAGACTTCACATGTTTTGGAGACAAACCAAAGATAGTAGCAGATTTGGACGGCACTCGTGAGGCTTGTTGTCCCAACAATTTGGTTTGGCTCCTTGTGATAGGTCTCATGCTTCCCGCAGTAACATCGAGGATGTTTTCGACATCGATGCAGAACTTGGATTCATTAGTTTTTGCAGATACAGATGCGAATCTAGATGCGAATACAGATGCAGATGTGGATTTCGATGCCGATGCAGATATGGATATAGATCCAGATTTGAATGCAGATGCGGATTTCGAGTTGATCTTCTTGAAAGTCATCTCGGTGTTTTTGAACTTTGGTTGTCTTGAAGAGAAGAGATGAGAGGTAAAGATTGTCCCACTGGGCGTGCCAATTTGTAAGCGTCTAAAGTTTCAATCCTGAAATACAGTAAACAGGAAAAGAAAAATAACAAGCAAACAATAATATTTGCATTTGAATTAATGCGAAGGTTACAATCTTTATAAAATTTCTTAAAAAGATATGTAATCCCCTGATTCTTCTCTCCATAAATGTTCTTGATTTGGCGGAATACTTGCGGCTCAATACTTGGAGCGAAGACTTCTTTGTATGCGGAAGACTTGCAGATCACCACTAAAGAGCAATTATGTTTTTTGTGTGGATGTATGTGTGTCTCTTCTGGTCTTATGAAGACCTCTTTATATAGGCTTGAGCTAGGGCTTTAGGGGTATTTTGGTCGAAGCAATTTTGACCCCTGGGCCTGAAGAACATGAGTTGGGCTCATCTTGTCAATTTAATGGACTGGCCCAAATGTTATTTGGACTTGATTTAAGTCATATAATTTTGACTTAAATATTAATCCGACTTTATTAACCAGTAATTTGACTTGGTCAACGTATTATGAATTTAAGATTTAATCCAAATTTAGTATGGATTTATCAATAAAACTTCACTGTCTACAGGCATAGGAATGAAACGTTTAAGGCAACCTTGCTCTGGTGAATAACCAACTTACTCAACAATAATAAATGACACGAAAACTTTGAAGTGCAAGAGAAGAGTAGAAGATCAGAAACCATGCTTTATAGCCAATTACAAAAATAGTATGAACATATGTTTAGTGTGCTTTATTTACAGCTTTTCGTAAGAGCCATAGCTTATCAGAATAGTCACAATCCATTACATTTGAAAATGTGTTATTCAAATTGCATCTTTTCTCTTGATTTTTTGTTCGAAAAAAAAACAATTCATTTCCCATTCACACCTATTAGAACCCAACAAAAATATTACTATATAAATTAAGGTGAAAATGAAAGAGTAAAAAAATATTTATTTATAAAGGATAAATAAGATATATAAAATTCTTATAAAAAAAGAAAGCACAATCCAATGACTAATTGAGAGTTGCTACCAAACATCAAATGATTCTTGAAATTGTAAGAACATTAAAAAAAATGATAATTGCTTTAATTCTTAGTTGTGAATTATGCTCCTCTCTGTAACAACACTTGTAGTGCTTAGATTCTTAAAAAGATTTCCCAAAACGATTAATTATTGAATCACAAAAGGGAAAAATGATAACTAATTCAAATTGGTGTTGCATAAGATTCATCACCGAGGAATCAATATGCTTCAAAACTAACAGATGTCATGTCACCTTATTAATCACATAAAATAAATTTATTTTGCTGACTTGGAAATTCTAAATGGCAAAAAATCTAAACACAATTTTTTTTCTTTGACCCATCTTCCACCTTTTTTTCTTTTCTGAGGCAAAAAAATTAAACATAAAGTTTGGCTTTAGGTTTTCAAACTTTTTGAGACAACCCTGATTAAGCTCGTCAACACTACAATTGAGACCAGTACTACTTACGTAAGGGAACATGTAAAAGCTAAAATAGTCTATATAGTTATGAGTATGATGGCTGCCACAGTTGAAGCTCCTACCCAAGGATTACTAAAATAATTGTGCATCAAATTTGTCGAGGTAAAACGATAATTTCATGAAAATTTTCAAAAATAACCAATCGGGTCATTACAAAATGTTAAAATATAATGCCTTAAATTCTACCAATGAATACACAATAGTAACTACAAGCACCCACTTTCTAGAAATTATTAGTTTGTCATCATTTTAGCAACTTATGAAAATCCATTTTAGATAATAAAAAATATATTTGAATAGCATTAACATAGTGAAGTAATTGAAATCTTAACGTACAATTACACAGAAAAAAGGAAAGAGAAAACCGTTTGTGGTTTTTTTTAAAACGTAGCATACAAATGGTATTTTTATTTTTTTATTTTTAAAAAGAGTTGTATGAAGACAAAAGAACCTAAGTTTATGATTGTTCATTTTCCTAAACTATCTTTCTCATAATTAAAGTTTTTTTTTAGTAATAATAGCATATTTCTGAAAACTAAAGGAGTTTAAAAGTGACATTAAGCAATTAAATAGAGACTAATATATATAATAAATAATACTAATAAAGAATATAATATGAGATTTAGAAATATTATTTCATCATTATTTATTATTTACTAATTAGTTAGATATTTTGTAATATTTAGATTTAGTGTAGGGGTAAATTGGTAATCTAAATTTTGTCCAACATTCTTTCCATTTTTAGTATAATTAGTTTTTGAGCATATTCGTTGGACGTCTATCCCATATATTGTACATCTAAAAATATGTAGAACTTGTGCATACATTTTCTAATTAACAATATGTTATTGTTACTTTTTGTTAGTAATTTAAATACATATAAAATGTTAAGATATTCTCTTTTTGTTATATTTCAAACTTGACGATACAATAGTTTTCTTAAGTAGAAATGTGATGAAACAAAAGAATCGAAAGATATTGACAGACGAAAGACATTTGAGTTTGACATTAGAGAAATTTATTTTTTGAAATTGCTGTACAACTTCTCCAGTATCATTGTTTTAAACATAATTTTCCATAAGTATAATGTACAGCGCTTATGATAAAACTTATTCTTGATAGTACCATGTGAATACACATCAACAAACCGCTGTAAATTCTCAATAATAATAACAACAAAATAATAGAATGCTATACAATGAAAGGAAACAAGAAACATAAACATTACACAAAACAAATAAAAGAAACAAGAGAAGACAACATATAAATTTTCTCATTTTTAAAAACTATTTTAAGTGTGTATAATGGTGTGTCAAATGTCAGTATTTATAGGATAGGATTGAGGAACACAAAGAGTTGTCATGAATATGACATTAATCCATTTGAGATCATGGATGAGAAGTGCAAGTAAAATCATAATGAACATAAGTGAGAGTTATTATATTTATATAATATAGAGTTAGTTGATATAGATGATTCATGTATTAATATGATGATTTACTATTTAATATTTTGATTTATTAAATAGTTTATAACATTTTAATTTAATGTAGGGATAAAATGAAAATCTAACTTTTACCTAACATTCTTACTATTTTTAATATAATATGATGATTTAATGATATGATATAATAATTTTTTTAGTATTCTTTTTAAATCTTGATCCACTTCCAACCTTGCATTTAATACAAAAAGAAAAGAAGAAAAAAAAGGTACTGCATGTATGTTGATTGAGAGAGACCTCATTTTTTCTAGTTTGATGAAGAAGTGAACTTTGGTCCTCTATTGGGCAATCTCAATAGTGTGGCATCCCTCTTTGATAACTTTCTTTTCTTGATGTATAATTCCTACAAAAGAGAATATCATTATTAAAAGATTATTAATTTTTTCACTAAATTTTTTGTGGAAAGATATTTAGTAGTTAATTTCATAAATATTTTGATTGAATCATATCGGTGAGAAAATAATAGTTATGTTTTCATATGAAAAAATTAGGAAGTTTCTTACTGTTTCTGTGAGAATCTGTTTTCCACCATGCATTTTTAAATTTAGATGGTTTCTTTCTATAATTGGTATTTCTTTCGATCTATTTTTTGGTAACAAATTTCATCATAAACTAGTCAGTATTTATATTAAGAAATTTATAAATAATGTATTCAAAATTTAGTAGGTTATATTATCAAAAACTTAAAATTCATGATGTGTTTGATCCTAATCAATTTAACTCTACGACTCCCAACACTGAACCGAGACCCAATTCCCAACCCTAATTTGGGATGTGGAACTTGAACCTGACCCGACTCTTAACCTAGGATTTGAGACTTGACTCAGATTTGAGACCCTACTCTTGACCTTGAATTGATTTCTAACCCCGAGTTGAGACTCAACTTCCACCCGGGACCCAGGATCGGACTCCCGATCTCGACCCAACCCTGATCCTGACTCGAGACAAATCGACTCCTGATCACGATCTCACCTCTAAGTTTGTATATGGATATCCATACTTGTCAATATTCTTATGAGTTAAAAATAGATTGAAACATATATTTACTCAATTGAAACATATTATGGACTTTTACCCAAAAAAGTAAAAGAAATATAATATTGATTGAAATTGTCAGTTCTAAATCTACCCAATAATGGAGGTGTGACACAATATTATGCTCCATCAACACACAAATTAAATTGCATAATGAGGAAACACTCACTCAGTCAACAGTTGTGTTACATAGTTACAACAAAAATTACTTCTTAACAGGACCTGTGAAAGTTAGAATAGTTTGCATAGTTGTGAGTATGAGGAGTATGATGGCTGCCACAGTGGAAGCTCCTACCCAAGGACTACTAAAATAATTGTGCAACAAATTTGCCTTCATTTTGTTCCATGGTTTTTCACAATGTTCAACTGCTTTTTTGAATTCTTCACTGTAATAGAAGTTGGAATAAACACCGACCCCATTTCCGATTTTGTTGAAGAGGCTAGCCACTTCTTTGTCCTCTCCCATCCAATTCTCTATGATTCCTTTTTGGCGAAGCAAACTAACATCTTTGTCTGAGTCAATAAGACGATCCATAAAAGTTACATAATCACTGAAATATGTAGGTAGTACATCAGATGATTGTTGCTCGTAAGCAATGAGATTTCGCAGGAAGGTTTCCGTATAACCAAAGACTTCAAAATAGGGGATTTTCATCAATCCATTCTCGAATGTTATATCAAAAAAACTTGTGTTATCCCCACGATTGTCTTCTTTATAACAATATCCAACTTTCACGAAGCTAACTCCAGCTTCGGAAAGCTCTGTTGCATTTGGCATGGCCTTTTGTCGCGTTATGTCATATTTAGGTTTTTCCACGAAATTCTGGCCATGACATGAAAATATGTGTACTGCATGAAGTAAGTGTTTGATATTTCCTGCATTACAAAATTTTGTCTCCGTGAAGGATGCACGAATCATGTTTGGTAAGTCAACAAAAAAGATAAATGAAACATTCGCCAGTAACAACAATTGTAATTCATCATCTTGCTTTGTCATGTGATGAAGCTTGTTGAGGACAAAGAAAGGAAGTTGGGTTTCTAGTAACATTAAGTCTCGGAATATTTGATGACATATGTAACCACCAAAATTGAAAACTTCATCTTCTTGTTCTGGACACATTTGACAACGCTCTCGAATAAATTCAACCACAAAACAACCATCAAGCAACAACATTTGACAAAATTCATGATTGTCATTACCAATATCTTCTATATCATCGTAACACTTAAAGTGCTTTTTCCTTCAATTCCCCCAATTCACTTATGCAACTTTCCATATCAAGTGCCTCATTTCGTTGAAGAAACCATCGTAGGTACAATAGTTTGTACTTTTCCATTGGACGAAGTTGAGGATTTTTCTTATGGTAAGGACCTATAGAGACTATCTTGGTGTATAAGCAACTGGATTTGATTCACGTAGCCCCATATTTACTTTGAATATGGTACACGTTTTAATAGATGAATTGTCTAAATCCCTATACATTTCATTAACTCTTTCCTTTATGTCGATTAAATGATTCACTTTCCTCCCTTCCTCTATCTGTAACAGAAGAGTAAGAGATTTTAAAATGTTTATTAGAAGCACTATGCAATAAGCAAGCAATTACATTATTTTGCTTAGGGAAAAAAGACAAAAATATCCTTCAACTTTGTGATCTAGTAAAAAATAAAGTGATGCATATTTACACCTTTTGTTAATAAGTTGAATTTAAGAGAAAAAAAAATCCAAAATTGATTTTTTTTTTTAATCTCAAAAGTATCACATGACTTTAAAATATTACCATACAATTTTGTTTACCCTTCCAGACCCGATTCAAATAAAAAAAATTCAAAAGGTGTAAAGCCATGGTTAGTGAATGTGTTAGGACCACGAGGTATACTTAAAATTCAAAAGGTGAATGAAAGGAATTTTGTTTCTAAAATTCTACAATCTCTTGAAATTCATGCATGTAGCAAAAGATTATATATTTAAGGGAAAAATGATAAATATACCCCTGAACTATCGTAAATGGTATGCGGATACCCTCCGTTATACTTTAGGGACATTGGTGCCCCTGCCGTCCAAAAACTAGAGCATATATACCTTTTATAATAACAGACATACACGTGTCATAATCCTATCCATCGACCCGATATTTATTAAATATCGGATCGACGAATAAGATTGCGCCACGTGTCCCTGTATAGTCTTCCGTTAGAGTGAAGGGCATATATGCTCTAGTTTTGGACGGCAGGGGCAACAATTTCCCAAAAGTATGACGGAGGGTATCTGCATATCATTTACAATAATTCTAGGGTATATTTATCTTTTTTTCCCTATATTTAATTTCCAAATGAAAAATTGGCTAATGAAATCTAAAATAAATTTATATAGTTGAGAGAGACCTCATCATTTTTAGTTTGACGAAGCAATGGAATTTGGTCATCTATTGGGGTAATCTCAATGGAGTGTGTCATCCTTCTTTCTTCAACTCTAATTCCTCCAAAAGACAGTTTGTTTTTTTAAAATCCTGTTCATTACAAAGAAAAGAAAAGACAAAGCAAAAAGGGAAATTAATTCTAATTATGAAAAGAACCCTATATACATGTCTTTTCATAACCTGTTAGAAAAATAAACTAATTTTTTATCAGGAAGGAATATATACACAATTAATATATATGTATAAAGTACATACATAATGTCACATGAGGTAGAAAATTAAGAGTACATACATACATAAAGGGTGCATGTGTTAAAGCTATGGTGGGATAATGTATAAAACATTTAAAATTAATTACCTCTTTTAATTGTCCGTTTATAAATTTAAAAACCTAAGGTGGAGTTTCCTTGAGTTTCTTCTCTGCTCAACTTCTCTAGAAGGTGAAGGATGAGAGATGGAGAATATAAAATTATATATGAGTATTATATATAGATTTTCCACTGTTTGATTGCAAATCTGCCTATATTATTAATATGAAATAATGTACATTTTGAGAAAAGTATCATAGAATAAATAAAGCTTCAGTATCATAGAATAAAGGTATAATACAAAAATATGTTTTTTAATTTAGCTTTGGTTGTCATCTATGTCTTCTAATTTTGGGTGTGTATAAGTAGATACTTAAAGTTGTATAGAGTTGAATAAGTAAACATACACTTCCTATGTACGAGGCAATTCACATTCTACGTGGTGTACTATGTATTTTATGCCACATAGAATCGGACGTGTGTGTCTACTTGTTTACACCTAAAATTAGAAAATATTAATATCAATTGAAATTAAGTTAAAAGATATATTTATATATTACGCCTAAAATAAATAAAGCTTCAGTATCATAGAATAAATTAAGTCTTTCTATCTTATCACATATGATAGGCCAAGAATCGTCCAAAGTTATAGTAGAAAGGAGTTATTCATGACAACTTTAATTTGGTGTTCCATATACAGTGCTTTATCATCTGATAATAATAGAATTTATTCTTCTCCCTGAACTTACAAGCAGCCAAAGATTTCCATTTCTCCCAATAAACAATATAATGAATGGTTTGTAGTAGAAGTTTGTGAGCTCTGTTTCTCTGTTTCAGTTTATATGATTAACTTTCCCTTTTAGTCAGTTTAAAAAAGAATGACACATTTCTATATTAAGTATTAATATAACTTTAAAATAGTCATTTTACGCGTAATGAAATGATTTTTAGTCACATAAACATCTACTCCCTTCGTCCCAATTTATGAGTGATCACTTTTCGCATTTCGAGATTCAAACAAGTATATCTTTGACCATAAATTTTTCATATATCTTTTAAATATTTTGAATTGTCAATTGTTGTGACTTATAGTACTTTTTACGTAGTTTACAAATATATAAATTTCATTTTTAAAAAATGAAGATTTCATGGCAGATTCTTGGTCAAACTTAAGTTTCAATCGTCTTTTTTTTCTTTCTTAAACTCGTGTCAAGTCAAACTAATTCATATAAAATATGATGGAGGGAGTATTAGACTTCATATCCCACAAATTTTGCAAGAATAGTCTTAAAAATTATGTAATGCATGTTATTTTTAATACAATAAATCAAACGGTTAGTAAAATATAATACCAAGATAAGTAATTTCAGCATCAACTAATATCACCCTAAGTGCTAAAAACCACACTGTGGTTGGATGGTGGTGTTCACACAGTCACACTCTGCCACATGTGATCCACATAACTTCTTTTTTTCTCGTGTCATTTTTATTTATATTTTTCTTTCATCTTTTTGCGATTTTTCATCTACCCCTACTTCTCCAAAGCTACAATGCACTCTCTATGCTACATTAGGCATCGGGCGTGGTGTTATGTCAATTTGAGCTAGTATGTGAGGATCATAGCACCCCGCAAAATTTAAGTGTTTTGCTAAAACAAGTCGACAAGTTTAGGAGGAAATTTATGTATTATCCCATTTCACTAAAGATGGAACACATTCTATAGTCCATCAATACAACTTGGATACAATATTAATCCCATAAAAACACATAATTATATATATAGGCTTAAACAAGCTTTAGTTGATTTTTCAGCAAAAGCTCTTTCGAGGTTCACTTCTCCTCCCTCTTGACGGTAAAACTTGCAGACTTTAGTATTGTTAACTATGATTAGACTCAAACATAATGTAGTATTGTTAACTATGATTAGATTTCTGTTTGAATTAACACAACTTAGCTAATTAGTCTGTTAGATATACACTCGATTTTCAATGTTGAACCAACTTCCGACCCCAATCTGGGCCCCGACTACTGACTTTGACCCTGATCCCACTCGAAATCCGACTCTCGACCCCAATCTGAGGCCTGACTATAACTGACATGAGACCCAACTCCTAACCATAATTCGGGCCCAAGAACCTGACCCTAACTCAAACCCGACTCCCAACCTAGGATTTGGGACTCGACTCAGACCCGGTAACTTACTCAGGACCCTAACCTAACTTTCGCCCTCAACTTCGACCTGGGACCCAACACTCGATCTCGGCCTGTGATCTGAGACCCTGGACCTTCAAAACTCACAACTTTGACACGGAATCTCAACTCAACTCTCAACCCTGACATAACTCCGACCTTGGACCTAATTCCTGATTCCCATCCCCGATCTTGAACTCAAACCAACTCCTAACCCCGACCTTGACTCAGGATCCATTCAATTCCTTTCTCTTGACTTGCGATCCAATTCCCAATTCCCAACAACTTCTGAACTTGACCCAAGACTTAAATCTTGACCCGACCCATACTCCGACCTAGCTAGGACCTGACTAAATAAAATTAAAATATGAATTAAATGTGCTGATTCTTTAAATATAGGTTGAAATTGCTAGCTCTAGTCCTACCCCATAATGGAGGTGTGACACAATATGAAGCTTATCAACAAAAAAATTGCAGTTTGCAGATTTAAAGTTCATGGACCCTCAAAATGCTATTGTTGTACCGAGGGAGCCAATGAAACTCTAAATCATCTGTTTGGAGTTGGAGACATTGCATGTATTCTTCGGAAATATTTTTCTAATGTTTGTGGAATCCTTCACAACTCTAACGAGACTGTCAGGGATAAGATTATTAGATGGTGGTTGATCAATCCAATTAACAAAGTTCATCAACTCCATTTGATTATTAAAACTCAAATTTGTAGAGCTCCCACTTTCACCTTCTATTACCAACATCTCTCATCTCATAGATCACATCAAACTATAATGAACTAAAACTGAATGTGGATGGCTGTAGTAAAGGGAATCATGGAAGTGCTGCAGGTGGAGTAGTTCTTAGGGACCATGCTGTACAGATGATTATAGCTTTCAGTGTCTATTTAAGTTTTAGCTCAAATAATTCAGCCGAGGCTCTATCTCCAAAGACTGGCCTGAGGTGGTGTCTAGATCATGGTTTTCACAAAGTTACTATATTGAGTCCGACTTTATATTGATTATTCATATGGTTAAAGGTAAGATCAACCCCTTCTGGCAAATCAAAGATGATATTAAACATATCCAATACATGAGTTCACTAGATCATTTCTCTTTCACTCACACCTTAAGAGAAGGTAACACTACAACTTATTTGCTCACGAATATGATGATCGGACATCGCAAAACATCTACCTTCTCCACCAAGGCTATAAATCTTCCTTCTAAGAATACATCCACCTTGAAGAATGATGTAGTTCGCAAGCCCAACATTAGATTTCGAGTGAAGAAGGCCAACTTCATATTCGATCCTAGCTAAATTTTGTTTGGTTTCTTCTAGTTCTATGGATTCTAAAAAAATTTGTAAGCTTATGTGACGAGGAGCAACCCTCCCCTTTTTCTTTCCTTTTTTATTTTGATAAGTTAGAGTGTTAGGATGTGTATGCCCTCACTCCTAATTTTGTCATGCAGAGGTCAAGTTTTGTCCCCTCCATGCTTCTTTGAATTCCCTTTTGAGGGAACCTTTGATGAAAATAAGAAAAAGAGGAAACATTCGATCGATCAATCAACAATTGTGTTACATTATTACAAAAAAGATTACTTCTTAATAATCAACATAACCTGCAAAAGCCAGAACAGTCTGTATAACTAAACGAGTACAAGAAGTTGATGGCTGCCCCAAGGACCCTGAAAATAGTTGTACCACAAACTTGCCTTTAATTATTTGACTCCATGGCCTTTTCACAATTTGTTGTATTCTTCAATTTAATAGAAGAAATTACATGAAAGGATTATCAGTGACAAAATTAATCAATGATGTCTTCTTTAGAGTGTTACGAAAGATAAAACAGTTTGTGCAAGTGTGAGTAAGAGGAGAGTTGAAATTCCTACCGAAGGAGTACTGAAGTAATTTGCCTTCATTCTTTTCCATCGTTGTTCACAACGTTCAACTGCTTTTCTGCATTCTTCTTCGCAATAGAAGTCATCAGAAATGGTGACTCCTTTCCCAATTTTGTTAAAGAAGCTAGCCACTTCTTTGTCCTCTCCTATCTTGTTCACAATGATTCCGTTCATGCGAAGCAAACTCATATCTTTGTCTGAGTCGATAAGATAACCCATGAAAACTGCAAAATCACTGAAATATCTATGATTTACATCAGAAGAATGTTGTTCATAAGCAATAAGATTTCACATTAAGGTTTCTGTGCCATCAATGACTAGAAAACAAAGGATCCTTAAGATCATTGTCATTGACTTTGTCCAATGACCTCATAAAAATATTTCCAACATTTACAAAGCTAACTCCAGCTTCAGAAAGCTCTGTTGCATTTGGCATGACCTTATGTCACATGATGTTCTTGTCCGTATTATTCCTCCTCCGTATATTTCTGAAGTGATCCCAAATAAGCTTCCAATGACGATATTTTGTTCTGCTATATTGCTAGGTCTATTCTCAATTATTAGGCTAGTTTTTATCATTGAAGGTCGACATGACATGCTCATGTGTACTACATGAAATAAATGATTGACATTTTCTTCATTACCTTCGGTCTTTATAGAGGATTTAGCAAGAGAAAAAGGTACAATTCACCATCTCTATGAATGTTTTTTCGTCTTCCTCCTTTGAGATTTAATTGCATTATCTTTTAGTTTATCCATTTCACTACTATAACTTTCCATATCATGATGAATTCCTCCTTTCCGCTTGAGAATTCGTTGTAGGTACTGCAATTTGTACTTTTCCATCGAGCCAAGTTTAGAATTGTGTTTATGGTAAGAACCAATGGATATCAATTTTGGCTTATAAGCATCTGGATTTGATTCACTTATCCCCACAGTGACCTTAAATATGGCGGTGGATTCCATAGACGACTTGTCCAAATTCTTACATCTTTCATTTAGAGATTTGTTTGTTTGCAACCCTAATGGATCGATCTTCACCATTATTGTTTCCTCTATGTCGATTGAACAATCCACTTCACTTCCTCTTCTATATGTAACTAATGAAAAGTAGTCATATTAGATTAGAGAGAAATATAGTTTGTTTCCGTTAAATTTTAAGACATTCACAAAATGAATATTGTAAATAATGTTAAGATTATATGATCCTACAAACTTGTCAATATCAAAAATGACTTCGAGATGGTATGGTCATGTCTTATGCACTGGCATGTAGGTGCAGAGTCGTGATCAGTAAACGTGTTAGCAGGGGTGGAGCTACCCTTGTCCGACGGGTGTCAAGAAACACACCAGAAAATTACATTGTATAGATAAGTTAAATTTTGATTTTATACCTATATATATTAATATTGTCACCTCTTGAAACAAGTTGAAGAGTTAGAGCAATGATTTAGGGGCTTTTGCAAATGCTCTCTATTGCATGTTAGTATAATGTATTATTTGTACGAGATAAGTGAAATTTAAATGGAAAAATTGTATATAATAGCAAACTATTAATTCAAATTAAATGATATAACAATAGTTTAATTTAATTGTACCCCATAGCAAACTGTTGTTATTTCGCCTCTCTCTTGGTGAATCTCGCTCGCCACTCTCGTTCTCTCCCTCGCCTCTCTCGCTTTTATACAAACACAAATGTATAAAATGCGTTTGTGTTTGTATAAAATGAGAGAAAATTGTATATATACATATATTTTCGTTCCCCTCACTCCCCCTCCCAGATCTTGCTCGTCTCTCTCCCAAATCTCGCTCGCTCACTCGCCTCTCTCACTTTATACAAAAACGCAAATGTATAAAATGTGTTTGTGTTTGTATAAAGCGGGAGAAAATTGTATATATACATATATTTTTGTTCCCCTCTCCCAGATCTCGCTCGCCACTCTCCCAGATATCGCTCGCCACTCTCCCAGATATCGCTCGCTCACTCGTCTTTCTCACTTTATACAAACACAAATGTATACATTGCGTTTGAGTTTGTATAAAGAGAGAGAAAATTGTATATACAAATACAGATGCATATATTTTAGTCATATACACTTATGATTTTACAAATACGATCTTCCTCTGCCCAGTTTTCTTTTGTCTTTCTCTCATTCTCGCTTTATACAAACACATATTATACAATTGATCTTTTGTATATGTATACCAAAGCAGATTACATAACTGCTTTCTTTTGTATATGTATAGCGAAATTATACAACTGCTTTCTTTTGTATATGTATAGTGAAATATACATATTTATGTTTGTTATGGAACGCAATTATGCAAACTATAGTTATAGCATACAAATATGATTTTTATGTTTGCTATATGTGAAAGTTGCTCAATTTAAATATGCATGACATAATACATATATACGTATGTACTTAATGCATGTATTTTTAAAATAACAATCATAAAAAAATAACATTAAATTTTATAATTACAAGCATATAAAAAAAAAGATTATTCACCTTATATTTGTAATGTTAATGAACTTAAATAAAAATTTATAAATACATAGTTAAAAAATAATTTATTTTATATATATATATAAAATATAAAAAGATATATGGCTAATTAAAAATGATAAGGGTAAATTAAACTTTGCATTATAAAGAGGGGAGAATAACTATTTTTCAAAATTGAGGGGTGTGTGTGTGGGGGGGGGGGGGGGGGGTGGTTTTTT
>JAJOOR010002104.1:0-58809 GCA_036250505.1 Solanum acaule | reverse complement strand
AATGTATAAAATGCGTTTGTGTTTGTATAAAGCGAGAGGAAATTGTATATATACATATATTTTCGTTCCCCTCTCTCCCCTCTCCCAGATCTCGCTCGTTCACTCGCCTCTCTCACTTTATACAAACAGAAACGAAATGTATAAATTGCACTTCTGTTTGTATAAAGTGAGAGAAAATTGTATATACACATGCAAATACATATATCTTCGTTCTATACACTTATAATTATACAGTACAAATATTTCCCTGCCCAGAAATATACAACTGCTTTCTTTTGTATATGTATAACGAATTATACAACTGCTTTCTTTGTATATGTATAGCGAATTATACATATATATGTTTGCTATGGAGCGCAATTATGCAAACTTTGCTATAACATACAAATATGAATTTTGTGTTTGCTATATGTGAAAGTTGCTCTAAAAAATAAGCGTTGCTTATTTATTAGGACTCATCACTTTTAAATACAATGAATTTGAAGAATTCATATATTTATCTTACTGAATTAGTTTGTTAGAAATATCAAATAAATCATAAATTGAAGCACTAATAATTTTGTCATGCGTTTATTTGGTTATCAATATAAGTAAAAATATGAAATCACCAAAGAAAAATTATTATACTATAATGATGAATAAAATTGAAAGAATGTTTCATAATTATATAATTCGTTAAAAAAAGATGTGATTGTTGGAAACATATTCACCACATTGCGTCAAGGCACACAATTTTAAAATGGATAGTTTTTTTAAAAAAATTTCTAATTAAAAAGATGTGTTGGATACTTATTAAAAAATAATATTGTAACATAAATTTAGCATCAATTGTAAAGATATTTTGAGGCTTATACTTCTGTAATATAACTATTATACATATTCAAGAATCTCAAATAAAGTAAGCCATGACTTATATTTTCAAAAATCTTACTAACATATTTTTTTAAAGTTAGAATTGTAAATATTGGTCTGTCATATTTTAAAATTTCTCTTTTAATTGGATACAAAATGATTTTTTTTTTAAAAAAGTTTATGAAAAATTAAAACGATAGTTTATGAGAATAAATTATTTAATTTTGGATCAATAATTAACTCAACAAATTTGAAGAGTCCATATGTTCATTTTACTGAATTAGTTTATCAAAATAGTCATATATTTCATAAATTGAAATACCAATAATTTTAGTATGCATCTTTTTTAAAATGTAAATTAAAATATGAAGTCAACTAAAGAAAAATCAGTGTGTTACAAAATTGTATAACATATCGTCAAAAATTCTGTGATTATTGAAATAATTTTTATCATAATATCTCAAAGCACGCGATTTGTAATGAATGAAAAAATGCAGCTTTTGTTCAATGAATGTATTGTACATATTTAGTAGAAAATGTCAGTTAGATACGAGATTTGTACTAATCGTGAAGATGTTTTGAAACTCATGCTTTTATGATGTAAATATCGCACATATTCATTGAATTTATATAATTCACCGAAAAAACTATGATTATTGAAATCATTTTCATTATAGTCTCTCAAGGAACACGATTTGTAATGGATGAAAAAGTGTATTTTTTTTTCTATCCAATAAATAATTGAACATGTTTAGTAGAAAATGACAGTTAGACACGAAAAATGTGAAGATATTTTGAAACTCATATTTTTATGATATTTTATTATATGTATTCATGAATCTTAAATATAATACTGTGTTCATTATTTAACTTCTTTTTTTCTGAATCTTTTTCACATATTTTTTGAAGTTAAATTATAAATATTGCTAATATCATATTTCAGAGAATTATCCTCTTTCAATTTAATAGAAACTAATCTAAGAAAAAAAATTCACCAATAAGTTTAAAGATTGTTTCTAAACATGAATTATTTAGATTTAAATCAAAAATCAATTCAATAAATTTGATATAATATTCATATTCTCTAAAAACTCGACATTAAATTAATTTAACTTATAAGCTAAAAATTATACTAACAACTCAAATCCATTAAAAAATTGCGACAATTTTAACTCACAACATTACTAATGAATTGGTTATAGATCGAGTCGATTAGAATATTCTTGTCGATCCGACCTATTTCCACTTTTAGTCGGTTAAAAGCCGATCAACATCACATAACATGACTAGCTCCTTTAAAATCATAAAAAAAATTAGTCCACTAAACAAAACCGAAACCCAACATGTGTGAACACGTAAAACTTTCTGCAACAATCTCCTGTACTCACCCACACCGTCTTTTCATCTACTCCCTATTTTTATTGGCTATTAGCTACCTATATCTTTACGATATCCAATCAAAATTCGACACGTCTTTTCTTCTTCGGCTCCTCCTAGACTTTCTCCTGTTCGCTTCTAGGGTTAGTATTTTTTCATCAATTTTTTTTCTTGCTGGGTTAGTTTAAATTTGCAAAATTTGAACACCCTTTTGGGTTTTTTATGGATTTGATCTGTTTTTTTTTTTTTGAAATTTTTGAAGTGGTGTAGTGTTCTGTATGATTTAATATGTTTGTTTGTTCCTTTTGAAGGGATAGGAGGTGAAAATATTATGGGAGTTTGCTCTTCCAATATAACTTGGTAAACTAGACAATTCTGATTCTATGGCTCGGTCAATATGTGCTAATGGCCTTTAGCTGAATATTGGCTAATGCAGTTAGCTTGTTCTCTATAAGAGCACATACTGATCAATAGTGGGGTAACATGATTGGGAATTTTCACATTTGGCTGTTGCTAGAATGGTAAATTAACGTCGTCCGGCCTTTTGTTGCAGGAAAATTCAATATGGAGCAAAATGATACAGGCTGCCAAGCTCCTGTCCTTTGTGTTAACAATTGTGGGTTTTTTGGTACTGCAGCAACAATGAACATGTGCTCAAAGTGCTACAAGGATATGATATTCAAGCAAGAACAAGCAAACTTTGCTGCTTCATCTATTGAAAGCTTTGTGAATGGAAGTTCAAGTGCTAGTGTGAAAGCTGTTGATGTTGCTGTAACCGTGCAGGAAGGTCCTGCAGAGTCCCTGGTCATACCCACACAAGTTGCGGCACCAGTAGAGACTGTACAAGTTGAGAAGGCTAAGGAAGAGCCAAACAGGTGCAGCACCTGTAGGAGACGAGTTGGTCTACAAGCTCTCCCCGGAAGCTACAAAATATGGCACGCATATCTCCGCGAACGTCTGGAGTTAGTTCGGAATCTTCCAATCAACCACTCCATGTACCAAGCTCTTAACAACACTTTCGAGAGAGCGCTTGTTACAATGCACAAAATGCCACGGATTTGGATCATGTACTTGGTGAGTTTAACTCAACAGAAGCTCGTTACACGAACTAGACGCACTTTCGATAGAGCATTGTGTGCATTACCTGTTACTCAGCATGATAGGATTTGGGAACATTATTTAGTGTTTGTTAGTCAAAGGGGAATTCCTATTGAAACATCACTTAGGGTTTATAGGAGGTACTTGAAGTATGACCCTTCCCATATTGAGGATTTGCTTGAGTTTTTGTTGAATTCTGAGCTGTGGCAGGAGGCGGCAGAGAGGTTAGCTGGTGTATTAAATGATGATCGGTTTTATTCTATTAAAGGGAAGACTAAACATAGGCTTTGGTTGGAGCTGTGTGACTTGTTAACACAGCATGCTACTGAAATATCAGGTTTGAATGTGGATGCCATAATTAGAGGAGGGATTAAGAAGTTTACCGATGAGGTTGGGAGGCTTTGGACGTCGTTGGCGGATTATTACATTAGGAGGAAGTTGGTTGAGAAGGCGAGAGATATTTTCGAAGAAGGGATGACAACTGTGGTGACTGTTAGGGATTTTAGTGTTATCTTTGATGCGTACTCCCAGTTTGAGGAGAGTATGCTTGCCTTGAAAATGGAGGAGATGAGTGATAGTGAGGTGGAGGATGAAGGGAGTAACGGTGAGGTTGGGGCAGAGGAAGATGTGGATGAGGAGGATGATAGGTTGAATGTGGCAAAATTGGAGAAGAAGCTTAAAGAGTTTTGGCTAAATGATGATAAGGATATTGACTTGAGATTAGCGAGGCTAGAACATCTTATGGATAGGAGGCCAGAGCTTGCGAATAGTGTCCTTTTGAGGCAAAATCCGCATAATGTAGAACAGTGGCATAGAAGGGTAAAACTATTCGAAGGGAATCCGACAAAGCAAATATTAACGTTCACTGAGGCAGTTAGAACTATTGACCCAATGAAAGCCGTGGGGAAGCCGCATACTTTGTGGGTTGCATTTGCAAAACTTTATGAAAACCATAATGATATTGCAAATGCAAGAGTCATCTTTGATAAGGCAGTGCAGGTGAATTATAAAGCTGTTGATCATCTTGCTAGTGTTTGGTGTGAATGGGCCGAGATGGAACTGCGTCACAGGAATTTCAAGGGTGCTCTAGAACTGATGAGACGTGCCACTGCTGAACCAACTGTTGAGGTCAAACGGAGAGGTAATTCTGACTTTCCTTTTGTATCTGTGCTCTTTCTTTTTTCATGACTGTTCCTTTATTCTTATCACTTGTTAAATATTTAGCCCATCAAGCTTAAATAATAGTTCAGCGTTAGATCTAATTGAGTCATGGAATACAAAGAAGTACTATATTGGTATTACCATTCATCAGGAACTAAAATTTTGAATGTGGATTTCGTGTTACTTTTGAAATAAAACAATCTACCGAAGTAATTCTTCATCCAAAAAAAATAATCTACAAAAGTAGCAAGTAGTAAGAAAAAAGCTTGCATTTGGAAAAAATCCAGACAGCGGGTGATTCCATTTTTTTTTTTGAGATAAGGGTAACTTTGTATTCACAAAAAATTCTGTCATCCTAAGAAATGATGAATTGGAAACTTACATCCCACATAGTGGGCACACCCCCATAAGGGTAGTCAGATTACAAGTCTCCTAGGAAATCAACTAAATTTACCACTGCCCTTTCCAAATCTTCTTTACACCAAAAAATAGAAGGCTAATTTAATTCATTTCTATCTTCTGAAAGTTGATATTTTTCCCTTCAAGACACCTGGCATTCCTTTCTTCCCAAATGGTCCGCCAAATACATGCTGGGATAGTCTTCCACCATTCTTCCTTCCTGGCTCCTGCCCCTGCTTCCAATTCCTGACCAACTGTTCAAGATCTCCAGAGTAGTCTTTTTGCATCAGCCATCACCCAGCTAACCCTTAGGGATCGTTTGGTGTGAGGGATAAGAATAAATAGTCATGGGATAAAGAAGTAGTTCTGGTATTAAATTTTGATGTCTTGTTTGGTTGCCATGTTTGAGATATCTTATCCCACCATTTATACCATAGTGATGGGATAAGTTATCCAATGATAACTAATTTTGGGATAACTTGTTCCTAACCAAACGACCCCTAAGTGTACATAAGAACATGTTCTACAGATTTGTAGCTGCTTGAAAGTGTAGGAATAGGTGGTTGTTTACCTCAATTTCCTGCTCACACATGAAGCACCTTGAGCAAATCTGCATACCTCTTTTCTGTGATGCCTCATGTATAAGGCATGCCTTCCTAATTAGCAACCAGGCAAAACATGTCTCTTTGAGTGGGCAATTTCTCTTGAAACTGAAACTTAGCAAAGTAAATTTTGTCTCTATTTTTGTACACTCCTTGCTATAAAACTAATCATATGCTTTTAATTATTTTCTTTGAACTCCATGACCAATCTAAGTCTGTTTTTTTTTTTATAAGGTAACTTTGTATTCACACCAAAAAAAACTCATCAAATAACAACTGATGAGGTGGGATTTACAACCCCATAGGGCATCCTGATAACCAAAAACCCAAAAAAGAACTTTACAATTGTCCTATGAAGTCCACTAGACTTACTACCTCCCCCACCATATCTTGTTTACACCAAAAATACAGCAAACTCAGACTCTTTATCTTGATCTTCTGAATGCTGCTAGCTTGCCTGTCATGGGATCTTTCATTCCTTTCCTTCCAAAGTGTCCACCAGATGCATGCTGGAATATATTTCCACCAGTCGTCTTTTGATCTTCTTCTTCTGCTCATTTCTTCCCAGTGTTTCAGCACGTCTAAAGAAGTTTCTGGCATTACCCAGCTAACTCCAAGTATACATAAGAACATGTGCCACGGATTTACAGCTGTTTTGCAATGTAGGAATAAATGGCTGTTAATCTCTGCCTCTTTATCACACATATAACACCTTGAGCAAATCTGTATACCTCTTCTCTATAACCTTTCGTGAGTTAAACATGCTTTTCTGATCATCAGCCATGAGAAACATGACACCTTTAGTGGAATTTTGATCTTCCCGATTAGTTTCCATGGCCACTCCATTCTCATTCTCCGGTTATGATTCATATTCCAGTAGCTGGATTTCACTGTGAAACTCTCTTTGTTGTGCAGCTTCCATAGTGGACTGTCAGGTCCTTCTGTGACACCTGGGAATGGGTTCAGCACCTGCAACAACCCAGCTACTCTACTAATCTCCCAGTCATTGAAGCTGAAAAGTTTTAGGAAAACATTTAGTATATTTTGACTGAGGAATCTAGATATCCCCCAAGGCCTAGCTCAAGTGGCAAAATGTGAAGGATTTGTGGCTTAGGTAGCAGGTTCAAGCCCCACACCCTGCAAAGCGAAGCCTAGTATTTAAGTGAAGAAGGGTAGAGGGGCGGGACCATTATCCACCGAGTTTAGAAGGCTGTAATTGGTCCAAAGGGCGGGTCACAGACGGATTTCTCGGTTATAAAATAAAATAAAATAAAATAAAAAATCTAGATATCTGATTTCATTTTCAGTCGATTGATGTTGTATGGATATTTGGGCCAACTCTTGGTGCTCTCTTCATGTTTTAACATGCAGTTGCTGCTGATGGAAATGAACCAGCGCAAATTAAGCTACACAAATCTCTAAGGCTTTGGTTACTGTTTGTGGATTTGGAGGAGAGTCTAGGAAGCTTAGAGTCAACTCGTGTGGTCTATGAGCGAATTTTGGATCTGAGAATTGCTACACCACAAATTATAATAAATTATGCAGTACTTCTGGAGGTATGAATTTCATTCTAATCATTACTTACGTATCATCCTACTGTTTTACATGCTTTTAAAAGAATGGGGGAGTTCTTTGCATTTTGCATATCTAATGTATGAACCATTTCCTGGTTGTATCTTCGCCAGTTATTTTCCACGATTTACCCTCTAGTCTTATGTTATTTTGCAGAACTTTAGAAGATTTAATTTTGTGGAGCAAAATAGGGATTGAATTCCAAAACTGAAGTGGGATTGGAAGGAAAAAATTGACAAGCAAAAGGAATAAGGGGCCAGTAGTGGGAGAAAGATGGAAGGCAACATTAGTAAGCTTAGTAATCTCCAAATTGAAAAAGATATTCAATCTGCGTACTTGTTGATTTGAGAATATTCTTGGGATACTAAATTGTCACTAAGAAGGATTCTTGATAGAAGCTGTGAATAATTGGCTGAGAAGTTTCATTGTGTAGGTAATATAGAGCTTCTGCAATCAAACAACTATTCAAGATCCTCTCCCCCACTAGAATGTGGAGTATCCCATTTGTCACTTCTCCTCACTAGGAAACTAAACAACAAAGTATATGAATTTATTAAAGAACTACTAGCTACTTGGTTTGTTTCTTAATAGTATCTTTTAGACTTTTACACAAATCCCATTAGTGGGGCAATGACATTATGCTGTGTGATGCTATCCTAATGTCTGCTTACAACATGAAATCCTTCAACTCTTACTTTTATGACTCAGAAATCTTTACTGTTATTGATTTTCCATTAAAAAGGAGCCTTTTGTATAGTTAGTGACTATCTACTCGATGGCTTCACTATTGCTGTTGGGTTAGCCCTTCTATTGATTTTCCATGTGTGAATAGTCTCTCCTTTTACTCTGCCTGTTTTTCTGATTATGTAATTACTATTTTTATCCATCAGAAAATGAGATTTCTATGATTTCACATAGACATTGAATGATCGGGATGTAAATGATTAAAAAAACAAGAGGATAAAGTGAAGATAATTTTTTTTTATACATTTGAGGTCAAAATGCAAAACTCGATAAAAGAATTTTGGATATCTTTTCTCTCTGGTGCAATTGGATTTAACCTATAATATCTGGTATTCATTTTGTCTAGGATCACAAGTACTTTGAGGATGCCTTCAAGGTTTACGAGAGGGGTGTGAAGATCTTCAAGTACCCACATGTTAAGGATATATGGGTTACCTATCTTTCCAAATTTGTGAAGAGATATGGGAAGTCAAAGTTGGAACGAGCAAGAGAGTTATTTGAGCATGCTGTTGAACATGTATGTATATAACAATATGTTTTATTTGTTCAGTCAACAAATATAACATTAGTTTTCTATGATATAAATCTGAATTGTAAAATTGTTCTTTTTTGCTCCTATATGCTGTTTTAATTGGATGTTGGGTTCTCAACTGATGTTTAAAAATCTCATGAGTTTTTCTTAATTTAGTGTCAGTCAATCAACATCCCCTCTGGCGTAACTTAATATTGTTAGTAAAGAAGAAAATTGGCGGATCTACGATAGCAACAGGTTCAAACTGATGGGAGAAACCGTTGGCTGCCTATATGTTTTGGGAGACACCTGTTTCTGTTTAAGAAGTGTCCGGAAATCTATCTTCCTTCAGCCACCGTATATCTTATTCTTCAGTTACTTTCCAAATTATCCTTTTGGTCTTTTATCATCCTCTACTTTTTATATGATAGTATTCTACCTGGATAAGGGCGCAAAAGTGGTTAGACAGTTCATTGAATCATTTTATGCATTGTGCTGCGCATCTTGATTTTTTTCCCTTAGGGTTTAGTTTGAGGTCTTGTCATGTCTACCTGTGTGCATTTTATATTTATTTTTGATGCACAATGAATATACACGCAGCTTCACCTATGTTGCCTGTAGTTTGCTGATATCACATAAATCTGTTGTTTTAGTCTAGAATCCTACATTGGCCATGTCTGGGTGATAGTTGCATTTCCAAATTATGGGAGAAATTTTGCGTAATGCTGTTAGCAGAGGCTCTCATTTAAAGTCTAACTGCTTCTTGTCTGCATAGTTGCATCTTAAAGCACGTTCCGTAAATTCTGTTTGTCAAACTATGTTTGGATACTCATCTTGTACTGTTTCCATTCCCACCAGACCCCTGCTAATGCTGTGAAGCCACTGTATCTTCAATATGCTAAATTAGAGGAAGACTATGGTCTTGCGAAGCGGGCTATGAGGGTTTATGATCAAGCTACTAAAGCTGTTCCAGCAAATGAGAAATTGAGCATGTATGAGATCTATATAGCTCGTGCAGCTGAGATATTTGGTGTTCCAAGAACACGGGAGATATATGAACAAGCAATTGAATCTGGGCTTCCAGACAAGGACGTGACAGTTATGTGCTTAAAGTATGCTGAACTTGAGAAGAGCCTAGAAGAGATTGATTGTGCTCGTGCACTATACAAGCACTCATCACAATTCGCAGACCCTAGATCTGACCCTGATTTCTGGAACAAGTGGCATGAGTTTGAGGTGCAGCATGGTAATGAGGATACCTTCCGTGAGATGCTCCGTGTGAAGAGGAGTGTATCTGCAAGCTACGGCCAGGTAAAAAAATACTCAGTTAAATCATTAAGTTAGCCATCTGTGATGTCCTTGAGATCAGTAAATTAAGGAGCTCAATCGTATTCTCACAAAGAATTAAGACCAAAGAGTACTTGTGGCATAGTTTATCCAAAAAAGTATTAAAGTGTACTTGCGGCATAAAAGAAGGCGGTGAAGGGAAATTGTTTTGGTACTTGATGGCTTCTAATAGGAAGGATTGTGTAAGAAGAGTAATAATCTGGTTAGAATGCTAGTACCAACTTAATCAGGATAAAATAATTACTTTACAATGTGTATCATCCAACATGGCACATAATTAACTTTGGAAGATGACAACCTTGCTTCTGATTAAACTGGGTCACTGGGAAACCTACTGTTAGAGCTACTTATGTTTTGTGCCAGGAAATTTTTTGAAAATAGGAAGGGATCATAATGTAGTATTTAGCTTAAGTAACTACCATTTATAACTTCTCGGTGTATGAACTATCATGGACTTGGTATATTATATCAATCAAATCAGTCAACTATACTTAATCTCATACTAGTGGGTTGTAAGAATCTTCTATATACATATTCCGTTATATTCTGGTCCATGCAGTTTGAAAAACAATTACTTGTCTTTTAAGGTGAATTTAGGGTTCTCTAAATCTCACAATATCCCTTCAGTGATATAAAAGTCTTTAGCCCAAACCAAGAGGACTTCTGGCAAATATTAGATCTAATGCAAGTTTTCTAACAATTACCAAGCCTTACCCCAACAAGTTGGTATCTCCTATAGTGGTCATTTGTTCATTATGTTCTTTTTTCTGACCTAAATGTACATTTATGAGAGATTTAGGTCTCTTGAGACAACTTCTTTGTGATTTTGGATCCACCTCCTTCTCTTTTAGCACCTTAAATTGTCATATGTCACACTACCGGATCCGTGAATTTGGAAAATATGGCCGAACCATCTTAGGTGATCACCTTATAATTTATCCTCTTACATCCGTGCTTATGTCCTAGTTTTGATTTGATCATTTCTAATTAATTTCTGGTAAGATGACACATTTTCTTTAACAGAAACACCGATAAGTATATATTAGGCTGTTGAGAACCAACCACTCTTACAACATTGTCGTATCTCTGAGAATCGTTATATAGAACTCCTATGGAGCAGTGCTCTTATCCTATTTTATGCTCAACTTTCATCTATCATTGCATCTTTTTGGGGAAGATTTGAGATATTTGAATTATTGGACGTATGAAAAAGAATATTTGAGTTGTTTGTAGTAGTTACCACAAAGCTATCCAATCTCGCTTGTTATTCGTTCTTTTGCAAGCTAAACTTGAAGTTCCTCTGTTCTGTGTTACTCCACTAACCCTCACCTTTTAATAGTTTTGTTTGTATATTTTCACATCAAAGGAAGCTAGTGTTGCTGATGATGAGATGGCAGCTCCTGAAAATGATAGAAAGAGCAAAGAAGTAGTTGAGTCAAATGTACTGAAAGTCACTGAGCTGCTACCTGAGGAAAGTGATTTTGATGATAAGGTGGTTGAAATTGCACTGAAAGAAGTCCCTGATGCAGTGTTTGGAGGTCTAATCCGTAAGAGGGACAACGAAGGTGATGAAGACGACTCTACTGCCAAGAATAAAGGCCCTCTTGGTGCGCTAGAAAGAATAAAACGAAGGAAACAACAAGCATCTTAGAGTTTCAATTACATATCATAACAAGACAATGCATAAGTAGTAACAAGTGGTAGCATAAAAATAAGGCAAGTACAAACAGCGTTGGTAGATCAAAATCATATCTGATACTAATGTACAAGCACCAAAACTTCAATGCATATTAATAAACAGATTGATTACACAACACTTCGACAGAGGTCGCCGGAGCAGCAAAACCATCGCCGGTAGGTGAAGGTGCAATATTCTCTGATGCCTCAGACATCTTCAAAACAACTATCAAAACATAAATATAGAAAAAACCATTGATATATAACAAAATATTTATTTATTTTTTAATGATAAATAAATTGTTTCTAAGAGACACTTCAATTTTATTTTTATTTTTCATTAGAAAGATTGGAGAAAAAAGCATGATATTTAATTTATAGTGAAGGAGAAAAGGTACAGATTCTGTTTACTGCCATTTGGCTAGGGGAATTTTTGTTAGGAGAAATCGTGTCATTTTACTATTGGATAAAATTTGACACGTTTTGTTCAATCATCAAATTGAATTTAGGCTCCTTTTTTTTGGCTTTTCGTTGTTCTTTTTCGAGACTGAATTAGTTTTAATATGATATATTATACTTAAAATTTACTATTATATTCGATTGAGTATAGAGTATAAAAAAAGATTTTTATATTTTTTTTAGAGAAAAGATTGTGTATTTTGTTTTTGTGGATTTGAACGCGACAATTCACCTTGATCAATCTCACATAAATAAATGCAAAAATAATGAAATGCAGTTAACTGGATATTTCACAGGAAACAACAATTACAAACCACAAAATAATGATTTTATTTTGTTGGTGATGATATATAGTACACAAACATGTATCTAAAAAATCTTTCCCTCTCCCCACCAAGACCTGTAATCCCCTTCAATTCTTCATCCTCTTCCTTCTTCTTTTTTCATTCTAATTACAATCAAATCTCACCGTAACAATATCATTTAAATCATCTTTTGGTCTGTATAACAAAATAATGTTATAGAAAATATATAATATAAAAAAATCTATTTCAATTTTTTTATCATTATTAATGTAGAGATGATTGTTTTAGAGAAATTTGACGATATAATTTAGTGCATGTAATAAACGAAGAAGGATAATAAAGTAGCCCCAGCCAAAGTTGCCACGTGGGGTAATGACACGGCGGCAGCACTAAATGGGGCAGAGGCTGGGGCAGAAATTGGGGCAGAGGTTGGGAGCAATATTTGAGCCATGACTGAACTAATTGAGGCAGCAACAATGAGGGTGACACAAGCAATCTTCTTCATCTCCATATTTTTTTAAATAAATAATAATTATCTATTTGAAATTTGTGTTTGATTTTTTTTTTGCTTTGGTGAATTAAATGTGGTTGAGAAGAGGGTTATATATAATATGTCTACGTATAATTTCAACCACATTTGAATATTTATGGCTAGAGTGATTTTAGGGTAATTGTTAGAAAATCATCTGTTAGATTTTAAGGGTTCTCAATTATCTATTTCTTTTTCTTCTTCTAGAATTTAGCATTTTCTTGTTGGTTTTGGTTTGTCATGTTTTTTTTTTCAGGTCAAGAAATTGCTAATTTGAAAATATTTTGACTATTTTTTATGCTTATGCTAAAAGAGCGTTAGATTTTGAGGGTTGTATTATTTCTTGTTCTTTTAAAATTTTGGTGGTTTTTCTTAAGTTTTTTTTTAGTTGTCTATGATATTTAGAGTTGAAATTTCAGTTCATGGTTATAAAATTAATTCATTTAATTCATATTTTAATGAGTTAGATCACTTGTATTGCAATTAGATAAATATAGATTTCAATCTATTTTTAACTCATAGAAATAATGGATAGCATGTGAGTATTCATATACAAACTCATTTTTGTAAATAGGAGAAAATCTTTCCCTTAAAATTTGAGAGAGAACATTTACAAGATCAATAAAAACACACAAATGCCCAACCCAACCCCTCGCACTATCAACCCTCCCCCTACCAGTCCATCTCCACCTACCCCTTAACTCATGGTTTGTTCCTGAGTTGGGGTTGGAGTCACGATCGAGTCCTAGATTAAGGTTGAATTGGAGCTCGAGTCGAGATCGTGGTCGTGGTTAGGGTCCCATGGGAATCATATCTTGAGTCAAAATTAGGTTAGGGTTAGGATCGAGGTTAGATCATCTCATATTGAGGTAGGGTCTCGAGTTGAGATCAAGATTGGAATCGAGGTTAGATCCCAGATTGAGATCGAGGTCAGGTTTGATCAAGTCAGGTCCTAGTTCGATTAATATGGATTACAACGATTCATGCAATTCATAATTTATCCATATTCATATGGTGCATTTCAATTCATTTATTATCCATTTTCAACTTGCACAAATTTGATTCAATCCATCCATTTTGCCGCGCCACTTGATATTATATATGTTATCATTATTTATCATATTTATTTTAAAGAAGATTGTTTCCTCGGTCAGGATTCAATTTTTTTCTGATTATAGATTAGAGTGTAGACATACTATGGTGTAAAAGTGTAGACATATATATATATATTGTCATCACAAATTTGGTAATTTATACATAATAAATAAAAAGGGTCCAGTTATGTAGAGGCGGATTTCAATAGATTAGACTCACTCTGGACATGCTAACTATAAATTCTAGATGAGTCCGGAGCCTAAAGGGCAAAAAAATTGTCAAAAATATCAAAAGGGCACATCACTTTTTTTTCTAACCAAAAGGGCAAAATCGCTATTGACGTAGCGATTTTCCTCTGACAAAATGACGAAAAATCGCTGCCATTGTAAAAAATTTTTTTTTTTTTTTGTTGTGGCAGCGATTTTAAGTCAGAATTTTTTTTTCCTTACACATCGCTGCAGGGGCAGCGTTTTTCATGCCTAGTGCTATTATTTTCATGCCTATTATTAATTATTAATAATATAAAAATGATAAACAAGACGACAGTATACTCAATAAAATTGTTGAAGCATGAGGAAAATTGAATTATATATCATAAATAATAATAAAAGAATAATAAATTCAAAAAAAAACTTTTTTTAAAAATTCTTAACCAAAATCGTTGCCTTAGCAGCGATTTTTATTTTTGTTTTGTTAGAAGCCCTTTTGGTTAATTTTTTTTTTGATGTGCCGTTTTAGTTTTTTTAAAGAAAAAAGCAGCGATTTTTAATTTTAAAAAATAAAAAAATTTACAAAATCGCAGCGATTTTTAATAAAAAATAATTTTTTTTACAAAATGGGCAGCGATTTTTAATATAAAAAAAAAGTTTTTTGACGAAATCGCTGCGAGGGAAGCGATTTTTCGTCATTTTGTCAGTGAAAAATCGCTACGTCAATAGCGATTTTGCCCTTTTGATTAGAAAAAAAAGTGATGTGCCTTTTTGGAATTTTTTACAATTTTTTTTGCCCTTTAGGCTCTGGACTCAATTCTAGATGCTTAACTTCAGACAATCACAGCCACATCCTAATCTATTCATTAGTCAATAGTGAAACAATATTTCAGTTATTTTCATCAATATTCTGCAAAAATTTGTGGCGATCGAGGCAGATGATGATGTTAAAGCAATTTTAGAGCTAGTGTGGAAATGGCTCGGCTCTTCTTTGCTGCTATTAATTAGGGCAAACTCAATCACCCGAGAAAACAATAAGCTATTCAGACTTCTCCGATTGAATTTTTTTTAAAATTTAAATCTCGTGAATTCGTAATTATGTTTCAGTCTTTTCTTCTTAGTCTCAAGTTAGATTAAGGTTAAAAAAATAAATACTTTTAATAAAAAATTTAGGGGGTTGTAAATAGAATCCATAAAGTATGAACATGTTATTACCCAATTCATCATAGTTTAGACGTTGTATGGTAAAAGTTTACTCTTCTCGTCTCAAATTATTTCATGAGGTGACATTATTATTATTATTTTATTTATTTTTGAAAATAACTTATATTTTAAAATAGTGATAAAAAAATCGACAATATCATTTGGTTCAATTTGTTTGTCTTGGTATGAAGTTTAACAAAATAAAGAATACTTTTGAATTTTATAATCTTAAATTAAAGATATGTCAAATATTTTAGATGTTACGTAAAAAGTTAATATAAAACCGTCACTAAAAAGAAAAGAGTTATTCTTTTAAATGGGCTAAAAAAAATAGTCAGCTTATATGCCATAGTTGATGGAGTATATGTGAAATAGTCAGCTTAGCAGAAGAAAAAGAAATAAATGGGAAAACTAGGATGTATTTTAAATTAGAGTTTAAAATTAGAAATGAGATTTGCATGTATTTTAAATTAGAAATGGGGTTGCTAGTATGACATGGGAACATAAATTCAACTTTTCTCTTGCCTGGTATATATGTTCTTCTTTGGCTAACAATATTCTACCCACCAATTAATTATATTCATACATCCAAACATCCTCTTAGACTCGACTTTCTCCAATAATTTAAATTATTGCACCAAGTATTTATATCAAATTAATATATACATGGTGTGTTTAAACATATATAACTTGGTTAATTACGTATATTTTTATTTTGTTAAGTTATTTAACCATGATATGTTAGCATTTTAGAGTAAATAATTGTATGGGCCACAATATAATAGAACTCCGTTGTTTACTAAAATCGTTACGGCATGTCTAAACTTGTAATTTGTAACCATCAGCAATTCAATGAGCTTAATTAAATAAACCACCAACAACCGTATAACTTTCCTTAATTAAAGATTTCGAGTTTTTAATTTGAAAAAAACTTGAAATAAGCCCTATCCGACGCAAATTTGAATATCAAAAAGAGCTTAAACAAAAGCCTTAAGAAAGCTGGCTTTTCCTAAAGTTAATTAAAGACAACACAAACTTGTAGTACTCATGGCACATAATATATTTAAATTAAATGCAACGTGCCTTCAAATATCTAAATAATTGCTCATTATAACTTATTATCTCAGGGTTGACATTATGCTTGAGAATGTTTTTACGTAGAGTTGAGAGAACAAAATCTGAACCTTTACATGATGCCAATCTTCAATGGGTGGAGGCAACTGAACCTTTACATGCAGATATTGACGTGAACTGGGATTGGTCCAGGTATGTAGGGACGGAGTTAAACTGAACTCAAAGCTTTCGGCAATTTAACACCTTAATTAATATGTTATAATATAATATTTATATAAATATATCAAAATATATAAGTTTAGTTCATTGTCTGAATTTGACAATAATAATTCTTTTAGCTTTATTTAATTTATTAAACTATTCAAAATAATAATTATATACTCTCACCCTATCCATATTATTATCTTGCTAGAATATAAAGATAAAAGAAAATTTAATCATTAGATTAAAATAAAATATAGCTAAGAAAAGCACTATGATTATGATAATGCTAAACATAAAACTAAGAAATTTTAACTGCTTGAATATCAAATTGTAGGCATATTATTCAAATTTTTAAATGTCGTGTCTTTCAATTTTTATAAAAGTCATATATCAATTATATGATTTTTTATTTTTTTTTATATAAAATTATATGTGATATTTTAGTACAATATAATTCTTACAGTTGAATGATATTGGCATCAATTTATTTTCAAATCAATTTCGAATAACACATTAAACAAATAAGGATATATATATAAAAAAAAATCCTATAACGTTTAATTGTTATTGCAATTAAAAAAATCTATTAAACGATAGGTAAAATAGTGAGTAAAAAAATTGTTGCATATATATTATTTATCAAATTTTAGAAATTATATTTTTAATTATATTAAGAATAAAAAATAGCTGGAACATCTTGAACAAATACGTAACACGATTTTAATTTAAATTGTCAAAACATTTCTTGAATTTATTCCCTTTTTCTGTCTAATAGATATCCTCGTCTTAATATGAAGTAACAAACCATTTAATAATGGTATGAATTTAATTTCCCTCTAAATAATAATATACCAATACAAATTTAAAAATTAATACTATGTATAATTTTTTTTAAAAAGACAAATAAAGAGAAATAAATAATATAAATCACAAATTAATACTATAAATTAGAAAATTTTCAAATAGATAAATATATATATATATATATATATGCATCAACTCCCTTTTCCTAATATTGTGATATTCATCACAGAAATAGTAATTTTAAAAAGAAAAAGTCCATTGCTTCGTACATGTGAAAAAATATGAAATGTGATGGTGAGGAGAAAATAAGTGGAGAAGTGGGAGTTGTAGGTGGTTTATAAAACATTTTTTTTGTTTTATTTATTTTTTTACTTAATACACATTCAAATAAAAGCTTATAGGTAAATCAAATTTAAATTTGTCTGATATTTTCAGATTTATATATATGAAAATAATTTCTATTTTTAAATGTAATAATTGAGAACTATAATTAGTTTAGAATTTAAAAAATTCTGAAGGGTTAGGATAGAAGTGGGAAGTTAATGTGTGCCAACCTCCATTCCATTTTTAGTCATTTTTAAGCAAGTTTTTCAATTACTTTAAACCTGTAAAATTGAAATTTGAAGTAAGAAGATCATAAAAGAATAATAAAGGAAAGTATATAATGATAGTTTTGTGATACAATGTCAATTGAGTAAGCCTAAAGAGCAAAGAAGATTGATAGTGCTCTTGAACAACTGAACTCGATTCTTCCAAGGAAGAAGATGAATTGAGAGAGAAGAGATAGAGAGAAAGAAAGAAATTTCTTATTGATCTGAATTGATTCCTTTACAATGAAATCAACGAGTATATGTAAGAAGGGACAACTGTCCACAATTCAGTTATAACAACTAGTAACCGACTTCCTCTACAACTATTACAACTCACGTGTCCCACTTAACAGACTCAAATAAAAAATTAACGACTAACTCGATTTCTAATCAATTGACATGTAACAATACTCCCCCTCTTCATCTAATCCTTGACCTCAAGGATTAAAATGTGGAAACCACTAGGTGAAAGACTGATAATCCTCCCAAGTGCTATCATTTTCAGACGCATTGAACCATTTGATTAACAACTGAGTAGCAGGTTTGCCATGCTTCTTGATAAGCCTCCTATCAAGAACTGCTTCTGGTGTTAAGAGGATGTGATCAGCGTCAACATGAACCTCAGCGAGGGTAGCCGAAACAATATGGGACCCTAACTTCTTTTTGAGCTGAGAAATATGAAAAGTAGGGTGAATTCGAGAAGCATGGGGTAATTGGAGAGTGTACACAACCGAACCAACCCTTGCTATAATTTGGAAAGGACCAAAAAACTTGGCTGAAAGTTTTTGGAAAGTATGAGATTTCAATGATGTCTGTTTGTAAGGATGTAACTTTATGTAGACCCAATCCCCGATTACATAAGACCTATCAGTTCTTCCTTTATCAGCTTGAGACTTCATCCTACTTTGGGCTCTAGCTAAATGAGACTTTAGGCATCTCAAGGTAGCCTCTCTGGCTTGTAAACTCCTATCGATCATGTCAAGTTGGGAGTCGAAAGGCATGTAAGGAAGGAGCGGAGGAGGTGTTTGACCATAAACAACAGCATAAGGTGTCATGTTAATAGCAGAATGAAATGAAGTGTTGTACCGCCATTCGGCCAGGGCCAACCATTGGGGCCATTCCCTAGGTTTCTCAAACGTCATGCACCTGAGATAACACTCAAGACATCTATTAACAACTTCAGTCTGCCCATCTGTCTGAGAGTGGTATGCCGAGGAAGTGAGCAAGGTGACCTTCTGCAATTTGAACAATTCTTTCCAAAACCTGCTTGTAAATACTGGATCTCTATCAGAGACTATGGTTTTTGGCATTCCATGCAGTTTGAATACCCCATTCATGAAAGCCTGAGCCACCTCCACTGCAGTATAAGGGTGCTTAAGTGCCATAAGGTGAGTTGCTTTGCTCAACTTGTCAACTACCACAAAAATAACCTTATGTCCAACGACCTTAGGAAGACCCTCTATAAAATCCATCGAAATATCTTGCCACACTTTAATTGGAATGGTAGAGGTTGAAGAAGGCCAAGGTATGCTGCATTTTCACCCTTGCACCTTTGACAAACATCACAACATCTAACATAGGCATAGACATCCTGTTTCATTTTCTTCCAGTAAAAATCCTGTTTAAGCCTCTGTAAGGTGGCTGTTATACCAGAATGACCTCCACTAGCACTGTCATGGTATAAAGCTATCAGATCTTTTTTCACTGTAGCCACAGAGCCTACCATCATTTTATTTTTTCTACTCAAGATCCCAGCATGATAACTGTAGTAAGGTTTAGTAATACATGCAGTCTAAATGGAAGTGATTAGTTTCTGTAGCACAGGATCCCGCAACCACGAGTTCTTAACATCTTCAAGTAGTTGAGTTTGAACCCTAGAGATGCTACAAAGCTGGATAGGTTCCTCTTTTCTAGAAAGAGCATCTGCAACAACATTGTATTTGCCTTTTTTATATGAAATAAGGTAGTCATAACCAAGTAGTTTGACCAACCACTTTTGTTGGCTAGGGGTGGTGATCCTTTGCTCCATCAAATATTTGAGGGGTTGATGATCAGTTTTAATTACAAATTGTCGACCCAAAAGATACGGCCTCTACTTCTGGACAGCTGACACTAGTGCTAACAATTCCCTTTCATAAACTGATAGGCCTTGATTCTTTGCGGACAACCCTTGACTGAAAAATGCTATAGGTCTGTGATTTTGTGCAAGTACAACACCAATACCTCCTCCAGAGGCATCTGTTTCCACTATGAATTCTGTGGAAAAATCTGGTAAAGCTAACACATGTGCTGAAGTAACGGCCAAGTTGAGCCTGTCAAAAGCTTGAGAAACAACTTCAGTCCATTTGAAATTTCCTTTCTTCAATAAGTCATTCAAGGGTCTTGCTATAATACCAAAACCTTGGATAAACCTCCTGTAGTACCCTGCAAGTCCCAAAAACCCTCTCAATCTTTTTAAAGTTGTAGGTTGGGGCTAGTTCACCACAACATCTATCTTGCTTCCATCCATAGCAACCCCTTCTTGAGAGATGATATGACCTAAATAGTCAATCTGTTGAGCCCCAAATGCACATTTACTTTGCTTCACATACAAAACATTTTCTCTAAGAATCTTGAAAGTTTCCCTCAGGTGAGAAAGATGATCAGTCCACTTAGAGCTGTAGACAAGGATATCATCAAAGAATACTAAAATGAACTTTCTAAGATGAGGAAGAAAAATCTGATTCATCAAGCTTTGAAATGTGGAGGGCGCATTGGTTAGGCCAAAAGGCATGACCATGAATTCATAATGACCTTGATGGGTTCGAAAAACAGTTTTTGGGATGTCAAGCTCGAACATCCTAATCTGGTGATAACCTGATCGTAGATCCAACTTAGAGAAATACTTTGCTCCATGTTGTTCATCTAGCAATTCTTCAATCAATGGAATGGGAAACTTATCCTTGATAGTATGAGTATTTAGTTCTCTGTAATCGACACACATTCGCCATGAACCATCATTCTTCTTAACCATGACTACGGGTGAAGAATATGGACTAGTACTAGGCCTTATCACTCCTGAATCCATCATCTCATTGACCAGCTTCTCAATCTCATCCTTTTGAATTGCAGGGTACCTGTAGGGTCTAATGTTGATAAAAGAAATGCCTTCCTTTGAGACGATTTTATGGTCATGATCTCTTGATGGTGGTAATTTAGTTGGTACCTCAAACAAATCATTGAAATCTCGTAGTATCTCCTGTATGTTAGCTTTATCCTTACCAACTTCATCACAAGTGTTTATAAAAAAGAAACTACCTGGTTCCCCACTATACTCCTCCCCCAAATACATACCCACAGAGATCAAGCATTGTTCGGCTGGTTTAGCTAACAATTTATCCATGCCACTCTACTGTACCAGCTTAGCTGCAGGAGGTTTGACACCCCCCAGAGACACCTTGTGACCCATGATACTGAACTCCATTTTAAGTTGTTTAAAATTCCACATTATATCCCCCAAGGTAATTAACCATTGAACCCCAAGGACCATGATACACCCTCCAATAGGCAATACTAACATGTTAGAATCGAATGAGACCCCTTGCATTTTCCAAACCAGCTTCTTACATATATACTGACAATGCATCTTCTTTCCATCAGCCACAAACACAGGAAAATGAGAGATAGCAGTTAAAACACATCCTAACCTTTTGGCAGTGTTTAAATCTAGAAAATTGTGAGTACTCCCTGTATCAATTAGGATTTGTACAACCTTGCCTTTAATAGATACTGTAACTCTCATAGTCCTAAAGTCATGCAGTCCATTCATGGCATGAACAGACACATGAGGCAGAATGGCCCCCTGATCATCAATCTCCAGGGAATGGCCTATCATAGTCAAGAATTCTGCAGGGTTTACTGCAACTTCCTGCTCTAATTCCTCAACACCCTTACTGTCCTCCTCTACTTCCATAGAAAATAATTGTCGCTTCTTCTTACAAACATGCCCATAAACATACTTTTCATCACAATTAAAACATAGTCCTTTGCTCCTCCTTTCATCCATCTCAGCAGGTGTTAATAGTTTGACATTTTTCAGGTTAGGTTTGGGGTTATTAGAGAAGGTCGTGGAATTTTTGGAAGGGTTTGGATGACGTCTACCGGATTGGTAGGTGGATCCATAAGAAAAAGTGGGATTAGTTCTGGGATTGGAAAGTACTGAAGATCCAGAAAATACTTGCTTCTGGACAACTAAGGTTTGTTCCTGTATTCTAGCTAAGTTAACTGCCTTAGCTAGTGACCTTGGTGCAAGCATTTTAACAGGCAAGCCAATTTCTGGTTTTAACCCTCGAACAAAGCAACTAACAACCTGATCTTTTGATAGTTCAACCCTAGTGAGTAATTCATCAAAAAGATCGACATAGTCTTGAACAGAGTTTACCTGTCTCAAGTCCTTGAAATCGCCCATTGGATCGTCAAATAGTTCATTCCCAAACCTAACATAGAGGCTTCCTACATACTCAGTCCAACATGGCCATTCCCTTGACAACCTGTGCTTCATATAAGATTGGTGCCATTGAAGTGCCTTGCCCTCGAAGTTGCAAGATGCCAGCTTAACCTTTGAGTCTTCCGGGGTTTCGTATACATCGAAAAATTATTCACATCTGTAAAGCCATTCCCTCAATCCCTGTCCATCAAATTTAGGGAAATCCATCTGGTAATTACGTGTAGGTAATTGATAATTCCCGGATCTATTTTCACCCCTAGGAATTCCTTCAGCTAGGGGTCTAACACCACTATGGGTGTTCTTAGATGTTGCCAGCAATCTTCGAAATTCGTCCATGGCCTGAGCCACACTAGCATCCACAGACTGTCGAATCTCTGCGACAGAGCTGGTTACTCGTTCCATGGAGTGTTTGAGACTATCGACCTCCTTGCGCAGCTCCTGCATCCGAGTGTTTTGATCTCCCATTGCCACAGATCAGAGAATACTTTGCTCTGATACCAATGATACAATGTCAATTGAGTAAGCCTAAAGAGCAAAGAAGATTGATAGTGCTCTTGAACATCTGAACTCGATTCTTCCAAGGAAGAAGATGAATTGAGAGAGAAGAGATAGAGAGAGAAAGAGAATTTCTTATTGATCTGAATTGATTCCTTTACAATGAAATCAACGAGTATATGTAAGAAGGGACAGTTGTCCACAATTCAGTTATAACAACTAGTAACCGACTTCCTCTACAACTATTACAACTCACGTGTCAGTCACGTGTCCCACTTAACAGACTCAAATACAAAATTAACGACTAACTCGATTTCTAATCAATTGACATGTAACATTTTGTGTTGATATAATGACTTTTGTTATCCTATCAACATAGAATCTCCAATATAATTAAATTTGAAATGAGAAAAAATAGTTTATGAAAAAAATAAACCCTTCATAGAAAGAGCAAGATATTAGCATATCAAATGGCATATCCAAAATTAGAAAGCCATGCCAATGGACTCCTCCTCCGTTTCCTTCATTATCCAATTGTTATAACTCCTCATTTGATAGTTGGCCGTTGAGGCCACATAAGATTTACTGGTTGAATGGATACATAAGCCTTTAATATTTTATCTTCTAGATAATTACCATACAGTTATCGGCAATTATGAGTCATGCTTATCGTTCATTCAGTTTTTATATTTCGGTTAAATTCTTTTTAAAATTTTGAAATTAATTTATCTAAAAGATATTTTGAATTAATTTATGAGTAAAGATAATCTCAATTAACGTAGCAGATTCAAGAGGAAGTTTAAGAGAAATGGGATTTTATATAGAATTATTTTTAAATATTTTTTAAATTCAAAGATGAGACTTTTCTCAAAATTTGATGACATATTCCTTTTTAAAAATGATTTAATTACCGAATCATAATTGGCTTGTGTACAAAAAAATTGCAAAACCAAAACTTTTTTCAATTAACAAATAATGGCATAGATGAACCTTTTCTCAAAAGGAAATGACATAAATAAGCCAATTTTGACATAGATGATTCTTTTTCCAAAGTTGGATGACATATTATTTATTAATATATATACAGAGTGGATTCAGTTGAATTCGTAACCAGACTAATAGTGTCAGAAACCAATTTACATTCCAGAGTATCTTCTACCTTATTAATTAGTACTTGTAATACCTTCATAGATCTAATGCTTTATGCAAAAGGCTGCAATTTCTTGAGTTAACACGTCAAAGTTCTTCTTTTACAGTCATTTTTTGTTGTTCTTTATTTTACAATTTCTGTATCTTTGAAGATTTGATAAAGTTAAAAACTATGCTTTTACTTTTGTCTGATTTTTGTGATTGCAGTGGGGTCTAAATTTCCAACATTCTTTTCGTAGAATCCACTTAATAAAACCTTTAAACAGCTGTATCCTGTATGAAACTTAAATTAAGACAATTGTGTTTCTCAAATGATAATAATATCAAAATCTCAACTTTTATGTCACTTTACTATGTATACAAATGATGAATAAATATAAAACTTTCTTATCTAAGCTCTACACAAAAATAAGGAATTTAATCTTTTTACCTTAAAATGATCATTTTGTTTTTGACAGTATGAATGCTGCAGCCTCTTATTCTTATGTGCGCGTTACGTGCTTTGATGGTTTGACATGCATATAGTTCCCTCGTTATTGAGCTGCACGATTTAATGCTAATCTAACTTGTGATGCCACTTTCCTGTCGTCCTGCAACATTGTAACGAACTTTGAGATCCTAGCATCAAGGTGATGAGCTATCGTCATCCCAACTCCTATCTTGTCTCGCGTTGTATCTGTTTAAGACTGGTAATGATGCAGTTGTAGCTATTCTGAATGATCTGGCAGCACCAACCATTGTTCTATCCTGCATCATTCCGACATCTTTGCACACGCTATCCAATATGCAGAGGAAGTCTCTTACAATCAGAAATATTCTGAGAGGATGAGCTTCTTCTTTGGCAGCATCGCCATGGAAATATTCTGTTACCTCTTTGACCATCGACAAAGCTTTTCTTTCTTCCGCCTTGATCCTCACAATACCATCTTCTGCCTCCTTTAGAAATACTTTCATTGATTCAAAGAAGTTCCCTTCCATGCCTGTCTTTTCGTACTGCAAAACCGACCTAACTTTAACAAGTCCTGCCTCAAGCTTCGATACGTAGCCACTTAGGACATCCGAGTCCATTCCTGCTGCTTTTTTGACATTGCAAAGTTCTCTGCTTAATCCGGCAACTACCTGCAACCCTTGCTTCTTGAATTCTTCCTCTTTGAATTTGATATTTGATAAATTAGCAAGGTTATTATCGTCCGAACTCAGCCCTTCTGATCTGATAATCTCCTGAACCACAAAGTGAAGCAAGGTTGTCTTTCCATCTGTTCCCTTTATATCTATTAATTTCAAAAGAGTTTCCAGTTTGAAAGCTCTTGCATCACCGCGGTGAGTGCCAACATTCATGCGGTTTCCTGCTCTGAGAACAGCTTCAAGGAGTTTGAAGAATAGTCTGCTGTTCTTCAGTTCTTGACTTGCTTCCTGTTGAAAATTGGCAATGTACCAGAGTTAATTGGCTCAAATTTACCAGTGCAACAAGTGTAGTAAAGATTCTTAGAAATGGCTCATCAATAGACATTAAAATCAAATCCAAATTCAGTCACAAGATTACTGATATAAAATTTTCCGCATAGTTAAACTTTGGGAGGTCAGTAAATAATGAATGTGTTTCATCCTAATCAAAGTCAAGGACGGAGCCATGTGGGAGCAAGGGGTTGGCGGAAAAGTTACACTATATAGTCAATGTTTAATTATTTTCTATGTATAAATAGAAGATGTTGAATCCCCTTTAACTTCTTCGTATTTTGAACTCCCTCAATAAACATTCTGGTTCCGCCACTAATCAAAGTAATATATGTATGAGTTTTAAAGGACTGATAATACCTCAAGTATCTGGAAAGACTTCCTCAAATCCTTTACTTCAGCATCAAAATTTGCTCTATACAGCATGGCTTCTACTCTTTTGAAGGCAAATGGAATATCAAGAATAGCCTTGAGGAATCGTTCTGCCGACCCTAATTTTGAAGTGTCCCCATTGTAATCTCTTAGTTTTATCTCTTCTTCCTTTGTTGGAGCCATCTTGACCAAACTCTCGAGAAGTTCAGGCCCCAATCCTTCTGCACTTCCTGTTGTCATCAAAATACATTCTCATATATATGAATTTTGAAGCAATACTTTCCATCACGATCAAAATAAAATTTTGCCATCATGTAAAATTGTTTCATGAGAAAGACATTTTCTGGTGTTTGGTTTACTAGAAAGGTAAACATTTTCCATTAGAAGCCGGAAAACGATCTCTCTCACTTATAAACAAAAGTCATTTTCCTTCTGAGAATAGTAAAATTTAAACTTCATACTATCACTTGATCCAACTAATAGTTAGATATTATCGTTAAACTCAAACGACTCATCAACATACTCTACAGTTTGTTAATATCATTATGAAATCCTTAATATATATCTTTTTCCAAAAAAATATTTTCCACTAACCAATCAAACATCGGAAAACATTTTTCATGAAAAATGACTTTTGTAACACCAGAGCACACCTTATTAATGCAGAGTAGAAAATTTCACATCATACCATCTAAAAGGGCTTCAGAGACTTCATCCTTTGTTACATTCAATGCTCTCAACATTATGGCAATGTTCTGTGATTTTTTCGGGTCAAGAACTCTGTTTTCCTTCTCAACCGTAGGACGGACTGATTTCTTAGTGACTTCATTTGGTACTGAATTTACAGAATTACATCCAAAGAGTGACTCCATCATGTCTTCATTTAATCTGGAATACATATAAACATCTTTATGATATGAAACTACATGTCAATACTGAGCAAACTAAACATATCTTTGTTAATCAACTTACTGGAAAGAGCTCGATTTCAATTGATCCCACACTGTTGCTCTCTCAGAAGTCGCTCGTACTTTGTCCCAATGTAAAGGCTTCAACCTGGGCTTTGATTCATCCGTAGTGTCGGTATCATGTATGGCTCCTCTGCTTTGTTCTTCTAAATGACTTCTCTTCTCACTCACAACATGATCTGATCTTGGTGTGGGACTACTTGATTGAGGCTTTACAGATGAAGAACTTCTTTGTGATCGTGATCGTGATCGTTCAAGCAGAGGTGGCTCAATAGAATTGGTGACCTAAAAACAAAATCATCATAACAGTAACTTAAACTCATTTCATATGATTCATATATTAATGAGACACAAAATAACCCTCTTTCTAATTCAAAGAAATATATAATATAACGCTCTTACTCTTGAGCCAACTTTGCCTCCGAGTACTCGAGAGGTTGATAGTGGAGGTGGAGGCGGAGGAGGAGGAGGGGGAGCTGGAGCTGAAGCTGAAGCTTTTGATGTCTCTTGTGATTGGTTGTTTGGTGATTTGAGCCTGGACATATCTGGTGGAGGAGGTGGTTGTGAGAATTTCACCCTTTGTGGTACATAAGTTAGTGTTGGTTTCTTATGCTGCTGCAATGTAACTTCTTGTGATGGTGGTGAAGTTTGCTTAGCTGATGGTACAATTATTGCACGTTTTATATCAGGAGATGAACACGAAAGAGACAATCTAGGGGATGTTCTCTTTGAATGAGGAATCGAGTTATTTGATCTTGTCATTATGCTAGTACTACTACTACTAATATTATATGGCTTGTAAATTTTGGTTTCATCATCATCAGATGAATTTATTATGGCAGGAGGAGTGAAAAATGTAGGATTATTTCTCAATGAGGGAAGTGGTTGGAGTTCTGGACTTGGTCTATACCTATCTGATTTCTTAGCAGGACTCAATTTCCTATAAGGGGAAGTATTATTAGTAACAATGGAGTGATTAATTTGGGTTTGTGAGGCTGCTGCTGCTGATGATGATGGTTCAACAGTACCAATGTAAAGAAAATTAGAAGGTGGCATTCTTGATTCTTCTTGAAAATTATTGGTGTTGTGGTTGCTAACAAGTTTTTGGGTTTCATCTGGGTGTTTTGTTTTGTGTTTGTAGATGTAGAATCCCAAAGCAGATAACATTCCAAGAGTAACAATTCCAACAGAAACTGCAATTGCAAATTTCTTGGTTGGGTTTGTTTGTTGAGGAGCAATTGAGTTGTTTCTTGAAATTGGTGTCCCATTTGGTTGAATTTGTTGTTGTGGTTGATCTGGGGTTTGTACAGTTGGGACTTCTGGGAAAAAAGGGTGGTCTGGGGTTGGGAAAATAGGTTCAGAATTGATTTCTGGTGGTGGGGGTGGGGTTGATGAAGTAGATGGAAAGAGTGGTTGATGAAGAATTCTTCTGGTTTTGGGATTAATGTCAATGAGATGTTGAATTTGTTTGTGTTCTGCTGTTGCTGTAATAGTAGATGTAGTGATAACAATTAGTACTAATAAAAAGTTGTAAATGGGATGAGCTCTCATTGTGTTGTTGTTGTTGTTTTTCTTCTTCTTTTTCTACAATTCATCTTCTTGTGGTTTTTGTTTCCAAAATCTTGAGATGGTAGAGAGATGCTTCTAAGAGCAGCTACACTTTTAAAAGGGGTGTGGTGGAATCAAGATTTGTGCTTCTAGTGAATTTTGGAATAATAATAATAATAAATAATTATTAAAACTAAAAAGAGATGTTGTGATGGGGTTAAAATTAAAGGACCACGTTGATGTCCTTTAGAGCTTGTTTGGGTGATTTATAAGTGTCGTTTCATAATTTATCGTATTGTATTGTATAATTTCAAAAGTTAATGATCGAAAATAAATTAAATTACTACTTTTAAAGTTTTACAGTTTGACTATCCATTATCCTTATTGCTCTTCATATTAAAGCACACATTGATGATAAGTTGACCAAAATATTGTTCTCACATGATAAAAAATATGTGTAGACCGATTCTACATTGAAGTGTGTTTTAATATATAAAAAGTGATAGTTTAGGTTATGAAATTCGTGAAATGTAGTCATCAGTCGAATGACCTAGAATTGATTTTCCCTCAATATCTTCTGAGTCGAGTCTGTCACATATGACTTGCCTAGTGCGGTTTACATTCTCTATATGATTTACAGGCTATTACATAATGAAGATTTACCTAGTGTGCACAAGGAGGTCACCACAAAGTGTTATAGCGGTTGTGGATTATTCATGTATTTCAAAAACAATTCGTGGACAGGTGATACTAGACACCCGAATAATTAGAGGTCATTGAGTATGCACTTTCAAACACCTTAACTTGTCTACACCTCAATTTACAAAATGATCATCTAGAATCCTTCTAAATTTATGTGTGACGTTAACATCAAATTAAATTATCTAGACATATGCTCTCAAATTTAAATACTTACTTTACAAGTATAGTATGGAAAAAAAGGTTGCCTTGCATCTAAATTGACCGTTACTTAAAAATGAATGTATTAATACTCCAACTAGCTTTGTCATTTATTAGTGGCGATGACTTTGTGAGTGGAGATAGTATAATTTCTTTTTTGCATAAAATAACATAGAGAGTAGCCCACATGATTAATTACTGTACCCGTCAAAAGCTAAATCTACCTAACCATATTTTCAATTTTCGCCATCCGTGTTTGGATTGACTTAAAAGTTGGTCAAATCTACTTTTAAGTCAGTTTTTTACTTCTGAAAATGTCTGATAAATATAAAAAATAACTTTAAATAAGTCAAAAATGACTTAAAATAAGTTAGGAAATATTTGGCAAGGTAAGAGATAACTTAAAATAAATTTAAAATGATTTAAAATAAGTCAAAAAGCCAAAAGTAGGTCTCCTCCTATTTTTTATTTTTTTTACTTAAAAGTCATTTCAGTTTGACTTAAAAGTTAGAGTACTTTTTAAGCTAATCCAAACGGAATCATTTTATATCAACCTACCTATTTCTTATCAACTAAGTTATTTGGCCTGGTTTCAAATTAATTCGTTTATTAAAAGATTGTTATAATTGAAACACACATTGATTTACCTATTTTTTTTGGCCTTACAAATTATTTGATCTAGTTTCAAATTAGCCGTTTATTTAATATTGCTATAGTTAAAGCATGTATACTTGACTATTTGCTTATTTAATAGAACTAGTTAATTGTCTTCAATGATTATAGTGAATTTATTGTGTTTTCGTTATAAATCTAATTCAGATAGGTAAACACAACTTTTAAATATTACATACAAATATCATTTTTTTCCCGGGTCAGTTCCAAAAATTAAATGCTATAATTATAGTTTCATTTAACTCTGATCAGTAGTAAACACTTTGTCATTATAACATTTAATTTTAATTAATAGTTTGCTTTTTATACACTTTTTCCTTTTTTTAATTGCCACATAAAGCGAAAAAGAAGTCAATAATTGAGATCCAATATAAATAGTCTCACAAAATATATGTATTTGTATATACAGTTTTCTCTCACTTTATACAAACACAAACACAATTTATACATTTGTGTTTGTATAAAGTGAGAGAGGCGAGAGAGAGAGTGGCGAGCGAGATCACGAGAGTGCGAGCGAGATATCTGGGGAGAGAGGCGAACGAAAAGATATGTATTTGTATTTGTATATATAGTTTTCTCTCGCTTTATTCAAACACAAACATAATTAAAATATTATTATATTATTCTTTGAATATATTAAATTTAATGTTTTGAAAAATATATTAGATATTGAATAAAATTTAATAGTAAGCGTAAAATAGACACAAAATGATAAATTATCTCTTGATTTTTCAAATTGGACAAGTATTGTTGGACAATTATTTTTAGTATAGTAGACAAGTAAAGATGGACGGAGGCAGTGGGGTAGCCAAAATTTTTATGAAGTATTTCCAAAAATTTCATAGCTAATCAAAATAATTTAATGAATGAGTGTACTTAAAGTTTTTTTTTTAAATGAAACTACGTAACACTAATGATTAATTTTTTTAATTAAAAAAATATACCAAAAATTTTAAAATCAAACTAAATAGTATTTAGCTTTAGTGTTCACGTTTATTGATAGAAAGTGAACATACAAAGAAAAAAGAGAGAGAGAGAGAAAATTCAATTTAGAGTGAAATCACTTTTAAGCTTCAAGATTTCACAACCCTCTGATGACTAACAATGAGAAATGAAAAATAAAGAGTAGAATTAAATGAGTTATATTAAAAGAAGTTCTATAAGGAGTCTATCCACTTTTAATAGCTTTATGGAATAAATAAAACGATTTGCTTATTAACTTTTAAATAAATAATTACTGTTAAATTTTATTTAATTTTTTAATGAAAAGAAAATAAAAATCAAAAGTCAAATAATAGATTTTTTATTTTTGAATTATTTGGGGAATCGAACCAGCACACAACAAGTTGCAAAGGACTTAGCTTGAGCTGAACTACTGAAACCACTGAGCAAAGAAACTTTATTATTTTTTAAGGGTGTCCAAAATATGTTATTTAACCATTTAAAGTATCATTTTACTTATAATTATGGTACAATTTTTCAACGAAGAGTGTTCGATTGGACACCCTAGGTTAAGGATAGATACGCCCCTGGATGGAGGGAATACTTTGTGTATCTTAAATAAGCAAGTGATTTCTTATATTATACTCCTATGTTCCTATTTATATGTCGCCCTTATTAAAATTAAAAGTTGCTTAATATTTGTCATTTCACAAAATCAATGCATGAATGACATTATTCTTTTTATTTTACCATTTGAATGTTATTAGCCTTGAAACTAGAAAGTATACATTTGCTCAACGTAGAAAAATTAAGTAATCAATTCATATTCATTGGTCAAATTAGTTAATCAAAGTAAATTAATTCATGTTTATGTATTGAAAACTTGATTTAAAGAGAACCCTAAAAAAATGGTACAATGAATAATGATAAACTTATCTAGTTTCTTAAGGGACGTCAAAAATAAAGTGATGCCAACTAAATAGGAACGGAGGGAGTAAGTAGGTTACAATTAAGGGAAAGTCCATTACTTTATACTTGTCATTTTACAAAAATAATGGATGTTCATTAATACTTGTCATTTCACAAAAACAATGCATAAATGATCATTTTCTTTCTATTTTATCCTTGAGAGTTTGACGTCCTAGTTTCTTAAGGAACGTGAAACTTAAAATAATGACAACTAAATAGAAACAAAGGGAATACTCTCTTCACTTTAGATTAATTATCTACATTATTAATGTAACGACCTGATTCCATCGTTAGAGAAAAGCCAATGGAAAAAAAATTGGGATCGAAAAACATTTTCGTAGTATTTGGATTTTCTCAACCTTGTCCAGATTTGGACGAAATCAGAGTCTTGAAGGTGTAGGGAAATCTGGTAACAATCGGGTGATTTATTTATAATTATGATTACATGAGTGGTTAGATAACTCGTTAAGGAACCCGTATGACTTTACGAAATTGAATTTGGGCGAGTAGAACTCCCGAAATCGATCTTAGCGTAAAGGGTATTTTCTGATCGTCGTTGGTTAGAGGTGTGTTGTGAAATGAGGGTCTTGGAATTCCTTAAATAGCTCGTTGGTTCCGTGCAAGCCGCTTTATCGGGATTGGTGTCGCTATGGTGGGGACGCTGCAGCGGGGTGAGGGCCGTTGTGGCGGGTTCGACGCGACTTAAAGTCGTAAATAAATCGTTAAACGACCTTATTTGGCACTTTTCGATTTTTAGAGCTAAGGAACGAACCCCAGGCAAGTCCTACTCGTTTTTCAGCATTCTTGAGGCTAAAGGTAAGTTTTTCACTCACCGAATCCATTTTTCGATTCGTAAAACATAATAGAATAGGTGAATATTGATGCAGGAGGGTTTTGTTATAGATTCTATGGTGGAAACAACCCTAATTTGGATAATTGAGATTATGGGTTTGATTTAGGGTTCATAGAATTGTTAGTAATTTGGGTAATTAGTGATTGTTTATTGATTTCTGTATTATATTGATGGTTTGTAGACCCAAGAACAAGCAGAACGAATCCGGAAAGGGAAGGATCAAGTTTCTTAGGGTTTAAAGCTTGTTTCGAGGTAGGTGATGGTTGTGATTCTATGATTGTGTGATAAATGTTTGTTCTTGCTTCATTATGATACATGTATACATATGGATGTTGCATTATTGATCACACTTGTTGTAAATGAGATAGATGAATGATGGTTACCATGAAATCATGACTTAAAAGTATGATCTTGAGGATATACTTGTGGTTGTGATTGTGGTGTGTTGAATGGATCGGTTGCCACGTTCCAACATAACTAACATGGATCGGTTGCCACGTTCTGGCATAACTAACTTGGATTAGTTGCCACGTTTCGGCATAATTATGGGATCGATTGCCACATTCCGGCATAATCATTGGATCGGGTACCACGTTCTGGTATGCTAACTGTTTGGGTGTGGGTTCCATGAGAGGACAATTGAATTGGGTTCCATGAGAGGACTATTGAATTATGTTGTGTATTTACTTGTGATGAGTTCGTTCATATCTAATGATGATTGATATTGGAAGATGGTATGTTGCTCTAAATTGATATAACTGGATATGTGAGAATCGTGAAGTTGTTCATTGTTCGAATATGTTGATGATATTGTATGTGTTCGATATGTGCATGTGATTATATTGTTGTATTGACTAATGTATGTTACACTTATTGGGATAGCCGCATAATCCTACCAGTACACTGTGGTTGTGTACTGATATTGCACTTGCTTGTTCTTTGTTGAGTACAGGGCATCTTCAGGCAGCTATTAATAGAACTCAGCTAGGTGACTATTGAACGTGACCGAATTCAAGGGTGAGCCAGTTCTTTCGGGCTGCCGTGGATCTTTCTTGTTTAAGTCCACTCTTTTCGAACTCAGACTATTTGTTTAAGGTGTTTGTTTAGTTTCGGGGTTGTACCCCTTGTTCTTAGACTTGTCGTTAGTAGAGTTTTGGTACACTGACTTTCAGGTTCTAGGGGTTGTTCTTCCGCATTAGTTTGGTTATTTGTTTGTTAAAAACCTTGGAGTTTATGGGGACTCCATTTTTGTTGTCATTTAAACCTACTTCCATATCTTTAAATGCTTTAGTTTTCATAAAATTTGTTTGTTTGGGTTGTAGTAATGGTTCTCCCATCGGAGGATTGTGTGGGTGTCAATCTCGACGGTCTGGGTCGTGACAAAAGTTGGTATCAGAGCTCTAGGTTCGTTGATCTCATTGTATCAAAACGAGTATAGTAGAATCTTGCGGAACGATACAATGACATCCGTACTTTACTTCGAGAGGCTATAGACTTTAGGAAAAACTCACTTCTTTCTACTCTTTCGTGCTATGACTTGAATCTAATTGATATCTGGGTGATACAAATTGGTATATTTCCTCCTTCACTCTATGGTCCAAGCTAGAGCAACAACAGTGGTAACACCATCATTAGTAAGAGAGGATGTGTATAAACTACCGACAGTTAAATAGGGTCACCATTGATCTTAGGCATATTTATATACCTAAGTAGTCGAAATTGGCCCACGAAGTGATGATGTTTGATGACGATCTTGAGTTATTAGCTTGAATTTTAGTTTAACTTGTGATGATTGCATACTTACACACGTGATTAGTTGTTTAAGGAAATCTTGATGGAATATGAATTGGGAAGGTGGAAGAAGGAGCAATGAGATGCAGGAAAATGGCTAAGGCAAAAACCACTAGTGGCTGGCGCACTGTTTAGCGCGGCGCGCCACTGGTGGTACTTCAGAGAGCCTGTTGAGGCGTACTGAGAGGCGCGACGCGCCAGAAGGGAAACCTCAGAGGCGCTACCCAGGCGCTCTGCTTGGCGCGGCGCGCCAGGAGCTAAACGAGTGAAGAAACCTTGAGGTGCGATAAGGTGCGCGACACGCCACCTGTTTTCCGACTTTTCCAAGTTTTTAACATTAAATAGGATTTCTAATTTGAGTAGGATTGGTTCCCAACTTTTCCTACTAGTATAAATAGACCCTTAGGGTTCCATAATAAGGGTTCGACTTTTGATTTAGTGTGCAAGGGCAAGAATTCAAGTTGTAATAGGTTTTAATCCTTTAACTCTTCTATTTTCCAGAAATTGCATGAACTATTGTATTTTCTTGTTTTCTAGTAGCATGAGTGGCTAACCGCCCTAGTTTTGGGGCTGTAGCTATGAATTATGTGTTGAATGTTTGAGGCTTTATAAATTGATTTTCGGTTGTCAATCCAAATTACTTCTATATTCTTGTTTTACTATTTTATGCTTGCACACCATAAAATAAATCTAGTGTCTAATCTTAAAATCGAGCGAGGAGGGATTAGATAGACCAGAGAATATAGAGAGCTCGGTCCACCCATTAGATTGAGGTGATTAGTGTTCAGGAGTGACGCCCAGACGAACACCTTGCTTGGTTGCGAAATAGGATGAAATATAAATGCTCGCCAGTTAGTTTATTTATCCCCGCTCAACGATGTTAGATGGCTAACTGGGGTAGGCGGCGAGAGGCGAACCACCCGGACCATACTATCAACCCTATAAACCAGTAATTTGACAACTGAAGTGAATTCTAAACCGATGATATAATGCATGATATTCAATGTAAGCTGCAGCCTTGGAATTGTTTTTAAATTTGCTTGAAACATATTAACAAAGTTGTTCACTCTAAGTTACTTTTATTTAGTGCATAATTGTTAGTAGGTAATTAACTAAATCATCAACTCTTAAAAAGGTTACTTGGTTATTTTTAGTTGTGGAACTAAGTGAATATAAGTGATCATAAGTCCATTGGGAACGATAACTCGTTTCTTACAGAATCTATATTACTTGCGCGACCACGTACACTTGCGTGTATATTGGTGAGCAACAAGTTTTTGGCGCCGCTGGCGGGGACTTAGAAATTGATTTATATTCAATCTTTTTAAGTCTACACTCAAAATATTTAGATATTAATTACTTGATCTTAGCTTGTTTATTGCAGGCACTTGACTTTCAGGTCTGGCTAGGAAAGGAGAACTTGTTGAACCTTACAACGAACCTGAAAGAGTTCTACGACAGCGCATAAAAATGAATCTAGGACGAGAAGAATTGGGTTTAGGTATTCCGAAAAATATTAATGATGATAATCAAGACAACTTGAATAACCCAAAAAACGTAAACAACCAAAGGAACCCGAATAACCAAGGAATATCGCCTGTCTACCCGCAAGACCAGTTCGTGATGTGGCAGTCCCACTCACAGCCAACTTGGCATCTAGTATTAAGAAACCTCCATCGGCGGTAGATTTGAGCTAAAGCAGAACATGGTACATATCCTCCATACTAATGGGCAATTCACTGGTCTCCCACATGAGGATCCTCAAGTCGATCTTAGGACTTTCATAGACATTACCAATACATACATCCCAATTGGAGTCTCATCAGACTATGTAAGGTTGAATTTGTTCCCATACTCATTGTTAGGAGCTGCAAGGCGTTGGTTAGACTCTGAGCCACCAAACTCCATCACTACTTGGGATGATCTAGCAAAAAAGTTTTTGAGTCGATTTTTCCCATCCAAGAAAACCGCCAAGCTGAGGGGTGAGATAATAAACTTTGTTCAAAAGCAAGGAGAGGACATGCACCAAGCATGGGCGCGTTTCAAACAAATGTTGAATGCTTGCCCACACCACATGCAAACCAATGAGGTACTTTGTCACACTTTCTTTAAAGGTTTAGACTATAATGCTCGTTCTCTTCTTAATAGTGCAGCAGGTGGACAGGCCCTAGCCATAACGAGTGAAGAGTTCTTCGCCTTACTTGATAAACTTTCTGAAGGTAACCAAGGGTATGATGGTGAAATGTTTAGAACTTCAACCCACAAGGCTGCAGAGATCTTAGATGTAGACCAAGCTACTGCCATAAATGTCAAATTAGATGCAATGCAACATAACATTACATTGCAATTTAAACAAATAGCTCTAAATCAGGCTCCGGTAAACATAGTGCAATAGGCAGCAAATTGGTGTGAGGTATGTGGTAGTGGAACTCATGAAATCGAGCAATGTGAGGCAAACCCGGATTTCGTAAACTATGTGGGTAATGCGCAAAGGGGCAGAGTGCAACAAAATTATGGTAATACTTACAACCCTAGTTGGAAGAACCATCCTAACTTCTCATGGGGTGGTAGCCAAAACCAAAATCGGGCTCAAGGGGATAGCCAATACCGTTCTCAAGGGGCTGGGCAACAATACTACAATCCTAACCAAGGCTCAAATTCTAGTGCACCAAAATGGGGGATGACCAATGAAGAGCTACTCCAAAAGCTCATGACTGAAATAGGGACCAAATTAAATGCTAGAATAGATAAGCAGGATGAGAACATTAGAAACATCCAGATGTCCCAAATGAGTTTAGAGAAACAAGTTACGCAAGTGGACAATTCTTTGAACTTGCGTCCCCAAGGTGGGCTGCCCGGTGATACTGAGCCCAATCCAAAACAATTGCATGCGGTAAGTACTAGAAGTGGGCTGCAATTAGAGGAACTAGCTCCAAAGAAGAGAGACACTGAGGTAAGTAACAAAGAAAAGAATGTGGAAGAGGTAGTAAAAAGCTCCAATGTTGAGGTACCCATTCCTCAAAAGAAATTACCACATCCATTTCCACAGAGGCTCAAAAAGCAGAATAAAGATGAATGCTTCGGTAAGTTTCTCTCTCCTTAAACAAGTTCACATTAATCTACTTTTGGTTGACATTTTGCAAGGTATCCCGAAGTATGCTAAATACGTGAAGGACATTGTGGCTAGCAAGAGGAGGCTCACGGAATATGAAACTGTGGCACTTACTGAGGAGTGCAACTCAAGGATTCAAAACAGACTACCCAAAAAAGTTAAAAAATCCGGGTAGTTTCACGATGCAAATTACCATTGGGCAAAGTGTTCATGCCCGGTAGTTGTGTGATTTGGGAGAAAGTATAAATTTGATGCCCTTATCTGTGTATCTAAAGCTTAGGTTGGGTAGTCCAAAACGAACCACTGTTATTCTTCAACTTGCTAATAGATCAATTGCTAGGCCAAAGGGGGTGGTAGAAGATGTGTTAGTGCAAGTAGATTCATTGATTTTTCTGGTAGATTTTGTGGTCTTAGACTTTGAACCTGATCCTGAAGTTCCATTCATTTTGGGACGTTCCTTTCTTGGCCACGGGTAGGGCATTAATTGATGTAGCAGCTGGTCAATTAACCATGAGGGCACATGATAAGGTAGAGTTATTTGATGTTTACCGCGCGCTAAAATTGCCTTCTATTTATGAAGAGTTGTCTGCTATTACTGTAGTTGATCGCATAGTAGAGTCATAATTAGTTTTGCCCGAAAACCCCTTAGAAAGAGTGTTGTGGGTCAACAGTTAGAGGTAGATGATGAAGCTCAAGAGAGTGAATCATGCTTAAATCTAGCAGTGGTAGAAACTCGTCGGACTCAAGTGAAGTCCTTAGATCGCGAGTTAGGCCCCCCTTCAAAACCATCGATTGAAGAGGCTCCTAAGTTGGAGCTAAAAGCCTTGCCGGCGCACCTAAGGTATGCTTGTTTGGGTACTAATGAAACTTTGCCTGTTATACTTTTTGCAGAATTGTCTGATTTACAGGTTGAGGCGACATTGAGAATCTTGAAGCAGAGAAAGAAAGCAATTGGATGGCAGATGGCTGATATTCATGGGATTAGTCTGGCATTATGTATGCACATAATTTACATGGAAGACGATCACAAACCAAGTGCACAACATCAACGTCGTCTAAATCCTTTAATGAAAGAAGTGGTGAGAAAGGAAGTGATAAAGTGGTTAGATGCTGGGGTTGTTTACCCAATCTTTGATAGTAAGTGGGTAAGTCCGGTGCAATGTGTTCCCAAGAAGGAAGGTATGATTGTGGTAAGGAACGAACAGAATGAGCTAATTCCTACTAGAACAGTGACTGGGTGGTGAATTTGTGTGGATTACCGTAAACTTAATGATTCTACTCGGAAAGATCACTACCCCGTTCCCTTTATTGACCAAATGCTTGACAGGTTAGCAGGGCAGGAGTACTATTGTTTCCTAGATGGCTATTCAGGTTACAACCAGATCTTGATTGCACCCGAGGATCAGGAAAAGACCACATTCACTTGTCCGTATGGTACATATGCTTTCAAACGCACGCCATTCGGACTTTGCAATGCACCGGCGACTTTTCAAAGGTGTATGATGGCCATTTTTCATGATATGGTGGAAGACATTGTAGAGGTGTTCATGGATGATTTCTCTATCTTTGGGAAGTCTTTTAAGGTATGTCTCCGGAATCTTGATAAAGTACTTGCTAGATGTGAAGACACTAACTTAGTTCTAAACTGGGAAAAGTATCATTTTTTGGTAAGAGAGGGGATAGTGTTGGGACACAAGGTGTCTAAATCTGGTTTGGAGGTTGATAAGGCTAAGGTAGAAGTTATTGAGAAATTGCCATTTCCCATTTCTGTAAAAGGTGTGCGTAGTTTTCTTGGTCATGCAGGTTTTTACATGCAATTCATCAAGGATTTTTCCAAGATTGCAAGACTTATGTGCAGTCTCTTGGAGAAAGAGGTGAAGTTTGACTTCGATGAGATGTGCTTGAAAGCTTTTGAGATGCTGAAGAGGAACTTAATTGAGGCTCCCATCCTAATTTCCCCTAATTGGGAATTACCATTTGAACTCATGTGTGATGCAAGCGATGTTGCAGTGGGTGCAGTATTGGGATGGAGAAAGAATAAAGTGTTCCACTCAATCTATTATGCAAGCAAGACCCTTGATTCTACTCAAGCGAATTACACAGTGACTGAGAAGGAGATGTTGGCCCTAGTGTTTGCCTTCGACAAGTTCAGATCGTATTTGGTAGGTACTAAAGTGATTGTTTTTACTAACCATGCAGCTATTAGGTACCTATTCAACAAGAAGTATGCTAAACCAAGGCTGATTCGGTGGATATTTCTTCTCCAAGAATTTGACCTCGAAATCAAGGATAGGAAGGGTACGGAGAACCAATTAGCAGATCACTTATCTAGGTTGGAAGATTTTTCACGTGTGAATGAAGGTGAGCAAATTCGGGAAGAGTTTTCGGATAAACAATTAATAGCATTGGATATCTCTCAAGTGCTATGGTATGCAGACATAGTGAATTTGATAGTAAGTGGTGATTATCCTCCGGGTGCTACCACCCAACAAAAGAAAAAGCTTAACCATGATGCCAAGTTCTACATTTGGGATGAACCATTCTTGTTCAAACAAGGGGTAGACCGGGTAGTGAGAAGGTGCATCCCGGAATATGAGGTTCACAAAGTGCTGGAAAGTTGTCATGCTAGCCCATATGGAGGTCATCATGGAGGAGAGCGCACTGCTCATAAGGTACTACAATCTGGTTTCTTTTGGCCCTCGCTATTTAAAGATTATGTTACCTTTGTGAAGGGTTGTGATAGATGCCAAAGGTTGGGTACTATTTCAAGACGACATGAGATGCCACTAAGTAACATTCTGGAGGTGGAAATTTTTTATGTATGGGGTATTGAATTTATGGATCCCTTCCCACCATCAAGTGGAAACCAATACATTTTTGTGGATGTGGATTATGTTAGCAAATGGGTTAAGGCGGTCGCTCTTCCTTCCAATGACTCAATGGTGGTGATAAAACTCATCAAAAAGCACATCTTCACTCGCTTTGGCACGCCAAGGGCAATCATAAGTGATGGAGGTAAACATTTCATTAACCATCTTGTTAAGAACCTTCTTTCTAAGTATGGTATTCGTCATAAGATTGCGACAGCTTACCATCCTCAAACAAGTGGCCAAGTGAAGGTGTCGAATAGAGAGGTAAAACAAATTTTGCAGAAAACGGTGAATGCGCAGAGGAAATATTGGGCTGAGAAGTTGGATGATGCATTGTGGGCTTATCGGACTGCGTACAAGACACCCATAGGGACTTCTCCCTATCACATAGTATTTGGAAAATCATGTCACCTTCCGGCGGAACTAGAGCATCAAACTTATTGGGCGATTAAGAAGTTGAACTTGGACCCCGAGTTAGCCGGTAAAAAGAGAGTAAACCAATTGCATGAACTTGAGGAGTTTAGGCTCCACACGTATGAGAATGCCAAATTATACAAAGAAAAGACGAAAAGGTTGCATGACAATCACATAGTGGCTTGCACTTTCAATCCGGGAGACAAGGTATTATTCTTTAACTCTAGACTAAGGTTGTTCCCCAGAAAACTCAAGTCAAAGTGGAATGGTCCGTTCAAAGTGGTTAGAATGACACAACATGGGGAAGTTGAACTTCAAGGTGAGACTGGCCCTACGTTCTTGGTCAATGGGCAAAGAGTTAAAAACACTATTTCAGTGAGAATTCGGATCGTGCTCGGGAGGTTCTTGAGCTAAATGATGATTGATCCAAGTTGCGTCGTGCCGTGACGTTAAATCAAGCGCTACATGGAAGGTAACCCATGAACAATGTGTAATAGATAGGGAATTCATGTTTGAAATTTTGATTTTTAGCATAGTTTTAATTTGTAGAATCTATGATGTTCTTTTAGTTCTTAGTTTTAGTTAAAATTGTATTTTTCGTTCTTTGTAACTTAGCTTGTAATAGCGAGAAAAAAAAACTGGAGCCAGGCGCATTGGCTGGCGTACCGCGCCTGGCGTCAAACGTCAGAGCACCATCTCAGGCGCGTCGCGCCTGGCGCCGCACGATAGAACGACATCTCAGGCGCGCTGAGAGGCGCGTCGCCCCTCCCATCGCCCCACTGCCCAGAATTATTTTTTTTAACCGGGTTTTGACCCGGTTCATACCCGACCCACTCCCCTTAAAACCCCCAAAATCCCACATTCTTCCCCATTCCCCTAAATCCTAACCGATCCACCTCCTCAAAACCTTCAAACTTTTCTCTATTCTTCTTCCCTAACTCTTCTCCTTCCTCCATTACACTCTCATTTTCCCCATTACAACACCAACAAACTCTTCTTTTTCCCTCCACCACCTATGAACTCTCCTCTTCCCCACTCCTCCACTACTTACTCTCCAACTTCCTCACTTCCCTTCCCCTTCTAAACCATCATTCCCCCATCATTTTTTTCTTTTTCTCTATTCAACTCACTGCCCTACCCGACCCCGCCCCCTAATTTTTTTTTTTTGCGTTTCTTTACTCTTCTTTTCTTAAACAGGTTGAGATGGCTCCAAAAGCCAAAAATATGGCGGGTTCAAAGCGGAGTAGAAAAGGGGAAGCCTCCGGGTCGTCTAGCGATAGGGAACCGGTCCAAAAATTTGGCAAAAAGGCTGTGCAAAGGTATGGTTGGGAATGGTTTGCATGTCAACAAGAGGCGAAGTATATGGGCGACAAATTTGTGAATGAGGTACGGTTACAATCATAATTTCCTGATATATATCAGACTGTTAATGAGTTGGGTTTGCGGTTCATCTTTGAAAATCTGGGAGATTGCAATTTGACGTTAGTGAGATAATTTTATGCTAATTGGCTAACTGAAACAAAATATAAAATTGTGCCTGTTAGGGGGAAAGATGTCAAGTTTTCTGCTCGAATTCTGAATGAGTTGTTAGGCACCCCGAATTGTGACCCTGATGAATTTAATAACTTGAACGATAAACCTCCTTATAGGGATATCCGACATACCTTGTGTGGGGTTGATTCGACTGCCAGGTGGGAGAGGAGTAAGGATACTGGGAGGCATAATACCCTCCTTTTTGCTAACTTTAATCAGGTTACTAGGGTGTAGCTGAAGATAGTATGTAGTGTGTTGTTGCCTGCCAAACATTTGACTGAGGTGACACGGGATAGGGTGGTGTTAGTCTATATGCTGATGAAAGGAATGCCCATTAATGTTGGGGCAATCCTGAGGCAAAATATGATGAAATTAGGAACAATTTTAGGTGGAGATTCTGTTACGGGGTTTGATCACCTGTTTTTTGAGGGATGAGGGTATTGAAGAGGAAACAATGGACATGACTGTTGCTTATCACCTGGATCTGACGGGTAAGTTAGTAGATGTGACCCGAACTAAGGCACTAGATCAGTCACATGGACCTGTCTTGTCTGCTCAAGAGAGGCAAGCCCGTGATGACAGCGTCATGGCAAGAATGTTCGGTATGGCAGAGCTGTAGTTGCGCGCATAAGAGGGCGTCCGGTTACTGATGCTGAGATGGAAACAATGACGGAACGATATCCTTTGTCTGAGAGTGTAGCTTTTTTGTGCAAGACTGGTCCTGCCTTTTTAGAGCCTTTGGATGATGATGATCCTACTGTTGACGAGGCTATGGATGATGAGAAGGAGGCTGCTGATGCTGCTGATGAAGCGAATGCCTTAATGGTGTTCGATGGCGGTGACGACAAGGCCTAGAGGCCTGAGGGAGTATTCCTAACTCTATACTTTACTTTAATTATGCACTGAGGATAGTGCTTATTTTTAAAGTGTGGGGTGGGGTAATATGTCTCTGTTGTATATAGTTGTTTACTGCTTTATCGAGTATAGTGGTAGCTTTTAGTTAAATTTTTAATTTTTTTATTTTGGGTTCCTCAGCGTTTATTTACGGTACTTTTACTGAGGATTGTCCCTTTGAACCGAATAGGACTAGTTTATTGCTTTATCGAGTCTTAGAGTCGTAATAGGAGTGAGAGTTTCCAATGATGGATGGATGACGACCGTCTTAAGGGAAAATTAGTCACATAGAAGAGTAGGATTGAGAGAACAACCTTGGACTTTTGAAACTATGTCCAAAAAGGTTAGTCAAACGTCATGGATAGTCATATTTGGAAGAATGCAATAAATTGTCAACCTTGTAACAAGCATATGTTCTTAGTTTTGACTCAAAATAAAAATATATGGGCTTAATTGTGTAATGATACCGTAATGCAAAGTGTAGAAGCATGTTAGTTGATATATCCTTATATGTGTCATAATGCCATGTGTGGTGAGAATTGATTGGTTCGTTCTTAACTTGATATTTAGAACTTTCCTTGTGTGTGTTGAATTAGTAGTTTGTATGACTTAAGGAATGTGATTGAGGTGTTTCTTTGAAATAGCCAATTCTTACCTCTACTTGTATGCCTACCATTGAAATCATCCCTAGTAAAGCTCCATTGAGCCTTTAGCCTTGTTATTGATAAGCCACATGATAAGCCGAAACCCGTTGTTTGAGACCAAGTCTTTTGATCCTATGAAAAAATCCTTAATGCACTATGTTGAGAAGAAGGGTTGGAAGATGTTGGTTGATATAGCTAAGGGTGAATTGCTACATTGTGTGAAAAAGGAAATTCTATTTTGGCCCTGGTCCTTAGCGACAATGTGCACCTCGACTAATTTAGAATTATGCTCGAAACAGTGGCCCTGATCCTATTAAGGATAATGTGTACCTTACTTGGATGATAAAAATCTAGAGTTTGGATGGCTAGTCCGAAGGTATAAAAAAAAAAATAATAATAAAAAAAATAAATATATATATATATATATATATATAAAATAAAAAACATGATGATAAAGAAATAAAGGGCAAATATGGAGCAACAAAAAGGGAAAATAGTCATGAAGTGTGGACTAGGAGGAAAGAAGAGCTATAAAGAAATTTGTTGGCAAAATAATGACAATTGCATTAGGGAAGTGTAGTCACTAAAATGATTCCAAAATATTCCCTCCCTTACCTTAAGCCGACATTACAACCAAATGAAAGTCTTCTTGATTCCTTGAGAAATATAATGCGAAGGTAAGAATACACTATGGGCAAGCTTATGGTATGTTGAGGAAAGTAAGAATTTCTTTTGTGAGAGTGAGTGTTTGTTCGAAAGATAGGCCTTATTGATTTTGAAATTTCTTGAGTGAAAGGCTTTACTAAACATAAACAAGTGAGGGCATTCATGGAATGTGTAGGATTATCTAATTGATGTGTGGTGTGAGTTTGCATTAGCCCGAAAAAATAACAAAAGAGTCATTCCTTGAGCATGTGTGTACTTGGTATAAATATTGTGAATTGTTGCATCCAATGTGAACTACAAGATCATGATTAATATGTTTGGTTGGTTTTGAGGTAGGTTGATAAAGCCAAGTTTTGTGAAAAAGAGTCGATAGTTTAAAGATTGTTTGAGGACAAACAAAATTCTAAGTGTGGGGTGGTGATCTTAGGCATATTTATATACCTAAGTAGTCGAAATTGGCCCATGAAGTGATGATGTTTGATGACGATCTTGAGTTACTAGCTTGAATTTTAGTTTAACTTGTGATGATTGCATACTTACACACGTGATTAGTTGTTTAAGGAAATCTTGATGGAATATGAATTGGGAAGATGGAAGAAGGAGCAAGGAGATGCAGGAAAATGGCTAAGGCAAAAACCACCAGTGGTACTTCAGAGAGCTTGTTGAGGTGTACTGAGAGGCGCGACGCGCCAGAAGGGAAACCTCAGAGGCGCTGCCCAGGCGCTCTGCTTGGCGCGGTGCGCCAGGAGCTAAACGAGTGAAGAAACCTTGAGGTGCGATAAGGGGTGCGACACGCCACCTGTTTTCCGACTTTTCCAAGTTTTTAACATTAAATAGGATTTCTAATTTGAGTAGGATTGGTTCCTAACTTTTCCTACTAGTATAAATAGACCCGTAGGGTTCCATAATAAGGGTTCGACTTTTGATTTAGTGTGCAAGGGCAAGAATTCAAGTTGTAATAGGTTTTAATCCTTTAACTCTTCTATTTTTCAGAAATTGCATGAACTATTGTATTTTCTTGTTTTCTAGTAGCATGAGTGGCTAACCGCCCTAGTTTTGGGGTTGTAGCTATGAATTATGTGTTGAATGTTTGAGGCCTTATGAATTGATTTTCGATTGTCAATCCAAATTACTTCTATATTCTTGTTTTACTATTTTATGCTTGCACACCATAAAATAAATCTAGTGTCTAATCTTAAAATCGAACGAGGAGGGATTAGATAGACCAGAGAATATAAAGAGCTCGGTCCACCCATTAGATTGAGGTGATTAGTGTTCAGGAGTGACGCCCAGACGAACACCTTGCTTGGTTACGAAATATGATGAAATATAAATGCTCGCCAGTTAGTTTATTTATCCCCGCTCAACGATGTAGTTAGATGGCTAACTGTGGTAGGCGGCGAGAGGCGAACCACCCGGACCATACTATCAACCCTATAAACCAGTAATTTGACAACTGAAGTGAATTCTAAGCCGATGATATGATGCATGATATTCAATGTAAGTTGCAGCCCTGGAATTGTTTTTAAACTTGCTTGAAACATATTAACAAAGTTGTTCACTATAGGTTACTTTTATTTAGTGCATAATTGTTAGTAGGTAATTAACTAAATCATCAACTCTTAAAAAGGTTACTTGGTTATTTTTAGTTGTAGAACTAAGTGAATATAAGTGATCATAAGTCCCTTGGGAATGATAACTCGTTTCTTAAAGAATCTATATTACTTGCGTGACCACGTACACTTGCATGTATATTGGGGAGCAACAACCATTCAGAACAAGTATCTATTGCCTCGGATAGATGACCTTTTTGACCCATTTGCAAGGTGCATCGGTTTTCTCTATGATTGAAATTAGTTGTTTTGTGGGGCTCGCTAGCTTCTATTGTCACTTGTGGTATGAATTGAGTCGAATTGGTATCTCTCAATTCCAATTGGTATCTCAACATGAACTAGACGTCATAGTCCCGACTGAAGGGATACACATAAGTTAATTGAAACTGGGAAGGTTCCAATTGGTATCTGGCCTTAGGGGACTTATAAGGCATAGATGATCAGTAATGGTCGTCTATGGAACGAACTAATTAAATAATTTGGACTTATCTGCAAGTTGTAACTGCTTGAGTGTCGTGGAACTTGTTGTGGAAAGAAAGTCATCACGAGATTAGGTGCAAGGGTCTAGATAAATTATGATGTGGTTTGTCTGCGAGAAATCTGGACGTGTGTTGCGACCAACTGGTAACCGTGTGAGAGTCTGGGTGTATCCTAGGGATATGTGTGTGGTAGTGCTGAAACGATGTACAAGGATTCTAAAGTGTGTACTTCGTTGGGTTGACCGGGGGGGTAGACAATGATTGTCCTAACCAAAGAGATTTTCTTAAATGCCTGTGTTATAGCTAGGAACCGTTGGGGGAAATTGGGACAGAAAAGAACCTAGAAAAATTGTTGACATGAATTTTGTTTCCGTTATAGCCGCTGGGGCGGGATTGTTCCGCTAAGGCGAGGCCGCCAGTGCAGGATTTCTCTCGCTAAAGCGGGACAGGGCAAGACAGAATCTCAGCCCTGTCTCCCCTATTTTTCCTAATCACAATTTTAGAACTCGAATTGTACCCGAACTAACCCCCGCGATCTAGTTCAGTGTTCAACAATCGAATATAAGTTATAAGGTGTGTTAAAATTATAAAGAACCTGGGCATATGAGGAGGAAATCAATGAGGTCGTGGAGGCCGAAGAAATGGTAATGCAGGTAGATGAGTAGTGCAGCCAGGCGAGGAGGTTGCCCGTCAAGAGGAGAGGGTTCAGTTTTATGTTCTTTCGAATAAGACAGAGTTTGAGGGTGTGATGCAGTGGTCACAAGAGCTACTCTTATCTGTGCCCGGATGGCTATTGTTTTGTTTGATCCGAGTTCTACTTATTTGTATGTGTCAGTTCAATTGCCTTGAGATTTGATGTGGTTTGTGATATACTTGATGCCCCCATCCATGTTTCTATCCCAGTTGGAGAGTCAGTCATAGTCACCCATGTATATCGTGTTGTCATGTTGTGGTTATGGAATTTCAGATACTGGTTGATTTGGTTATGCTTGATATGAATAACTTGATATAATCTTAGGCATGACTTGGTTGTCCTCCTATTATACCGGGCTTAATTGTAATACTAAGTCGGTAACTCTAGAGATCCCCAGTAGGAAAAGATTAGAGTGTGAAGGGGTGTACAAGCCTAAGCTAGCTAAGATCATATCCTCCATTCGGGCGAGGAAACTGGTGGGGCAGGATTGTTTGGCGTAGTTGGCTCATATTTGAGATGTTGAGGTCGAATCCCCCTCTATTGAGTCTATTACAGTGGTTTCAGAATTGAGAGAGCTTAAAACTCAAAATTAAGGGTATCTTGATAAAGGTTTCATCCGTCCTAGTGCTTCCCCGTGGGGTGCTCCTATCTTGTTTGTTAAGAAAAATGAGGGTAGTATGAGGACTAGTGATTTTATCTTAAGCCATAAATGAATGGATTGATACCTAAATGACAAGATTATGGATAAAGAAAGTCCCATTGAGTATACATGGGTGAAGGAAATTGAAGTATTTTAGTGAGAAAGTGCGTATAAATTGGGTTGGTCCTCTGAATTTGATGAGTATACTTGAGTTTGAGGTGTCGTGTTGATGAAAAAGTTGACTTCGTAGTGATAGTCAAGGATGACAGAGTGTAATGGTAATAAGAGTCGTGATGGATTATGACGGGATGCAACTATATAATAAGATTGTTGGTTAAGCGAATTTTGTATAGTAATTACAACTTGCGAGTACCTAAGGTTGTGGTTTTCTAATATTTAGTGAGTAACGTGGTTGTATGAAAAAGTTATAAGAGATGGTAGGACACCACTCGAATAGAATGTTAAAGAGCTAGAGTTATAATGAAGGAAAATATAGTGGGATGTAGTACAACCTTTAGAGAGAGGCTAGAGCAAGAATATTTTATTTGATTGCAAAGGCTAAAGAGATATCTTTAGAGGGGTAGATAATTGGGTTCAGAGACGCGTGATTTCATTCATTTTGTTATGGCTATGGTAATAGTGTCACATATCCATGAGATTGGTCAAAAACTATCGAAAAAGACTTGAGAAATGAGTGTGCGGACATTAGCTTGAGTGTGATGACAAGTGCTTGGTTTTGTTTTTGAGTCTAGTAATGAGTATGATTGAAATTTTAGCGAAATATATGGTAAGATCGATGGAGATGCGATCAATGATAAACAGAGATCCATGAATTCATAAAAATTTCCAAGGTACAAGCTAATGTTGATAGAGAAAGGGATTGTGTTATATGGTGGAAATTACAATTCAGATTTTTCATTGTGAGTGTACATTCGTAGTGATGTATTTTGTCAAGGTATGAATTGGCAAGGTGAGAAATGAGCAATCGTATCCGGTATTGAGCATTTGAAAGGAATTACACCTGGAGTGAGTCGTAAGTTTACTACTATTGATTATTAAGTACCTAAGAAATGTTTCATTTTTAAAAGTGTTGGTTTATAATAAGGTAAAAGGTCGGAGTGTTTATGATGGTTGTTAGTGTTGTGAGTATGATTCATTAGCTATGCTCTAGTGTGTTTTCACTTTTGTGGGTGGATTAGGGGTACCAAATCCTGCGATGATCTCTTGGTTGAGTGGGAAGATTTGATTATTTTGAATGACATAATTGGTGTTGTCTTGGAGTTGTTAAAGTATTTTAGTGGTTCTACATGTACCACTTTTCTTATGAGAATTTATAGAAGAGCTACCATACATATTTATGGTTGTCCGACAATCTTAATATTCCGCTAGTCGTCGAGGTCATATATCGATTATGTGTGGTTGAATGTGGCAATCTTTGGGTCCAATTCTACTGTTCTTAAGAGGTAATCTACAATTATTAAATCTAGCATTTCGATAGTGTTGTTTGAGGGGTTGTATGCTTGGACATATCAATATCTGATTTCTAAAGATCAAATTGGTTATAACTTAAGCTCATGGGAATTTATTTTGTGGGATGGAAATGTTGTTAAGAACTGTGATTGTTGGGTATTATGAGTGTGTGTTGGTTGGTTCAGGTTCACTTCTAATTGTAGCGAGTATTGATTTAGAATGTTATCATGCTTATGTGAAAAAGGATTAGTCCTGATGATTGTGTCAATATCCTTGATAACATGTGGCAGACGTGTGTACGATCAACTTTAGTGGTTGTTGAGAATCGTTTTGTTGATTAGTTTAGTTTACATACAACAATATTTATCACTCGAGTGTTGAGATGACTTCATTGAGGCATTGTAAGGGAGGATGTGTAGGTATTCAATTGGTTGGTTTGAGGTTGGAGATGTGAAACCCTTAAGGGGTAATGAGATTCGGTAAGAAGGGCATGCGATACAAGTATTCCCAGTAATTCAACGATTCAGATACTACTCTACCCTTACTTTAGCCAGTCTTTCCTAGTTGATCACTCGGGGACGAGTGATGGGTAAATTGGTATCTATTGTAACGACCTCATTTCGTCATTAGATAAAAGCCAATGGAAAAAAAATTGGGACCGAAAAACTTTCGTAGTATTTGGATTTTCCCAACCTTGTCCAGATTTGGACGAAATCAGAATCTTTAAGGTGTAGGGAAATTTGGTAACAATCGAGTGATTTATTTATAATTCTGGTTATATGAGTGGTTAGATAACTCGTTAAGGAACCCGTACGACTTTACGGAATTAAATTCAGGCGAGTAGAACTCCCGGAATCGATCTTAGCATAAAAAATATTTTCTGATCGTCATTGGTTAAAGGTGTGTTGTGAAATAGGGGTCTTGAAATTTCTTAAATAGCTCATTGGTTCCGTGCAAGCCGCTTTAGCGGGATTGGTGTCGCTCTGGCAGGGCCGCTGCAGCGGGGTGAGGGCCGTTGTAGTGGGTTCGATGGGACTTAAAGTCGTAAATAAACCCTTAAACGATCTTATTTGGCACTTTTCGATTTTTAGAGCTAAGGAACGAACCCCAGGCGACTCCTACTCATTTTTCATCATTCTTGAGGCTAAAGATAAGCTTTTCACTCCCCGAATCCATTTTTCGATCCGTAGAACGTAATAAAATGGGTGAATATTGACGGGGAGGGTTTTGTTATACATTCTATGGTGGAAACAACCCTAATTTGGATAATTGAGATCATGGGTTTGATCTAGGGTTCATAAAATTATTAGTAATTCGGGTAATTAGTGATTGTTTATTGATTCCCGTATTATATTGATGGTTTGTAGACCAAGAACAAGCGGAACGAATCCGAAAAGGGAAAGATCAAGTTTCTTAGGGTTTCAAGCTTGTTTCGAGGTAGGTGATGGTTGTGATTCTATGATTGTGTGATGTATGTTTGTTCTTGCTTCATTATGATACATGTATGTATATGAATGTTGCATTATTAATCACACTTGTTGTAAATGAGATAGATAAATGATGGTTACTATGAAATCATAACTTAAATGTATGATCTTGAGGATATACTTGTGGTTGTGATTGTGGTGTGTTGAATGGATCGGTTGCCACGTCCCGGCATAACTAACTTGGATCGGTTGCCACGTTCCGACATAACTAACTTGGATCGATTGCCATGTTTCGACATAATTCTGGGATCGATTGCCACATTCCGGCATAATCATTGGATCGGGTACCTCGTTCCGGTATGCTAACTGTTTGGGTGTAGGTTCCATGAGAGGACCATTGAATTGGGTTCCGTGAGAGGAACATTGAATTGTGTTGTGTACTTACTTGTGATGAGTTCGTTCATATCTAATGATGATTGATATTGAAAGACGATATGTTGCTCTAAATTGATATAACTGTGATATGTGAGAATCGTGAAGTTGTTCATTGTTCGTATATGTTGATGATTATGTTCGATATGTGCATGTGATTATATTATTGTATTGACTAATGTATGCTACACTTATTGGGATAGCCGCGTGATCCTACCAGTACACTGTGGTTGTATACCGATACTGCACTTGCTTGTTCTTTGTTGAGTACAGGGCATCTTCAGGCGGCTATTGATAGACCTCAGCTAGGTTACTATTGAGCGTGACTAGATTCAAGGGTGAGCTAGTTCTTTCGGGCTGCCATGGATCTTTCTTGTTTAAGTCCACTCTTTTCGGACTCATACTATTTGTTTAAGGTGTTTGTTTAGTTTCGGGGTTGTACCCCTTGTTCTTAGACTTGTCGTTAGTAGAGTTTTGGTACAATGACTTTTAGGTTCTAGGGGTTGTTTTTCCGCATTAGTTTGATTAGTTGTTTGTTAAAAACCTTGGAGTTTATGGGAACTCCATTTTTGTTGTCATTTAAACATGCTTCCATATCTTTAAATGTCTTAGTTTTCATAAAAAATTGTTTGTTTGTGTTGTAGTAATGATTCTCCCACCGGAGGATTGTGTGGGTGCCAATCACGACGATCTGAGTAGTGACAATTAAAAATAATTATCTAAAAGTACTTATCAATTCATACAATTAAATAAACTTAATTATATTTTTCTCATTTTATTCTTACAATATAACTTCCTTCCTTTTAGGAATTCTTTCCTCCTTTTTCTGCCTGGCATACTTAATTCTCAAACTACAACTGTCATTATCAAAACTTGTTACAAATTTAACTCATAAATTCACAATTTGTCTATATTCTCTCTTAAATATCTTACTTTATTAATAATATATACTTCCTCCATTTATGTTTAATATATATGTTTATTTCGTAAAATCAATATATAAATGATATTATTTTTTAATTTTATCATTAGATTAATAGTCTTAAAAATATACATTTAACCAACATAGAAAAATTAAGTAATTAATTTATATTCATCTATCAGATTGATTAATCAAAATAAATTAATTATGTTCATTTATTGAAAACTTGACTTCAAAAGAACACTAAATAAGTATACAATAATAAACTTACCTAATATCTTAAGAGTGTGAAACTTGAAATAATGACAACTTAATAGGAATAGAGGGAGTACTTCATTGCTTGGAGCAGCAAGGATAAATTTGAAACTCAAGTCCGAGTTTTGAGCATGGAAAATTACTATGTCGGAAGCGCTATTTTTAGAATAGATCTTACAACATACAATTTAAATATAATTGAATTTCAATCAAATAAAAAAATTAAAAATAATAATTAAAATTTAACTTCTTTGTTTTCTAAAACATCAAATAGCCTAAAACAAATATAAGCAAACCAAGTCACCGAACCAAATAAATTGAAACTGAAAGGAGAAACCTCGAACTATATGATTAGCTACAATAATAACATAATATTTTAAAAGGAAAATGGTCTCAAATTTATTCGAACTTTGATCGAAATTACTGTAACAATACCGAACTTTGGAAAGGACCTTTTACACCCCTACACTATTTAATAGTGTATTTTAAAGGTATATATGTGCCCACGTGGACATAATAAATATTGCGTCATTATAAATAATAATGCAGGGGTTAAAGGTCCTCCATAAAGTTTGGTATCGTAGCAACAATTTCGGTCAAAGTTGGAGTATTTTTCATTCTCTTTTTCCTATTTTAAAAATATTCAATTGAAATATCTAAAATAAATGAACAATTTAACACCCAAATTAAATATTACTGGCTTACTGCTCTGAAAGTTGAGAAAGTTGGTAGGGCAAAATAATGAGACCAAAGACACATTTGATGTGATGATAATAGAAAGTAATTTTGAAATAAAATTATATTTTAATTATAATATTTATTTCAATATTAATAATTAATGCTGAGATAAGCAATTCTTACCTCTTCATGGAAAATAGTAATAATAATAATAATAATAATAATAATAATAATAATAATAATAATAATAATAATATATTCAACAACTTATTTAGATATAAAATAATTAAAATAATAATATGACCTCTAAAGCACTCCAAAGCCACCTTTTTAATTTGTCGTTGGTCCTCATCTTTAGCTAGGATACCTCACCAAAAATTCATGCGCGATAGATTTTTGGACATTATCAAATTGTAGTCCCACTTTTTATTCTTTGTCTATATATATATATACAACAGAATTAATTCCAACGAAATCTAGGTATATTAAAAATACTGATAAATGTAATAAAGTAGAAGAGTGCAATTGTAATAAAACCACGTATGTACTTGAGTTGTGTGCTTGTAGTTAAAGATGTGAACTTCATTTTAAAAAATTTCTTCGTTTTAATTTAATTGTCTTATTCTTTTAAAAAGAAAATTATGATATGTATTTGAAAAATACATTAAAAGTATTATAAATCACAATAATTAATAACTTAAAATATTTTAAAAATATAATAAATATTGATTGACTCTTAAAATTCTATCAATGCCACATAAATTGGGACATGAGAAGTAACAATATTATTTAAAAACTACGCAAAAAATGTATTATAAATCACATTAATTAATAATTTAAAATATTCCAACACCGTATAAATCCGTGTTACATAAATTGAAATAGGGGGAGTAACATATTTTATTTTAAAATGGCGTAAAAATTATTATGAAATCACAATAACTAATAATTTCAAAATACATAAAAATTAATTAATTGACTCTTGTTGTAAAACTAAAGCAAAATAAGACGAGAAATATAGAAAATCGGAGCAATAGAAATAGAGAAACAAAAGATGAGAGTTTTTCTTATTCTACTAAATATTCGAGTTTATACACTATTAACTCTTATGCCTCTATATTTATAATATTACATAGATACATACAAAAGATTAGTCATAAACACGACATTAATCATGAAGATAATGAAGGAGGTTATAGAGGTGTAAGGCTACAAGAATATTGATCATAAAAGGTGGAGGTTATCTTCATAATAGAGAGAAATAATGCAAATAATTAGTGAAAGTAACTTCTCGATATAGTGAACATCTACACTATAATATTTTATAACAACTCTCAAAATTTCATCTGTGTTAGATTAAAATTAATTATTTCAATATTAATTTTTGTTGATGGTTTGATTTTTTGTACTAATTCCATTATAACTAGTCGACAAACCAAACCACCCTAAGGATTTGCATGCGCAAAACATAGCATAGACGATGGACTCCAATTTAGTGACACTATACCATTGACATAATTGATGTAGGCATATGTTGTCTTAATCATCAAGGGGTGTTTGGTATAAGAAAAATTATTTAATTTTTCTTTTCATGTTTAATTAATCAATATTATTAAATTATTTTTTTTTAAGGAAACAAGCTCTTCAAAAATAAGAACAATAACCTACATAGTTGAAAGCACGGAAAATTAATTATGTACCCAGTCTCATCCCATTTTAAATAGTATTTCTCTAAATTATATATAAATATTTTAAAAGATATTTAACAATGTAGTGAAAGTAGGAAAAATTAATTTTGTATCCAGTCTCATCCCATTTCTAATAGTATTTGTCTAAATTTTATATAAATATTTTAAAGATAATATTTATTTATTTATCAAATATTAAAAAAAAAACTCACTTATTTTTTTTTTCTTCTTACCAAACACAACCTTAATTTCCTAAATTTGTACAATCTTCATGTCAACATAATTACTTCCACATGAATTTTTGTTCCTTTATTTTATTTTTCTTAAGTATTACGCCAAAATATGATTGCCTCTGTTTGCCATCATCACTGCCTTTTGTTCTCCAATTTTTTTTAAAAAGAATTCCTTACCTATTATTTTCCAATCAAATTACATAAATACACAATTTAAGATATATTTTTTTAAAATTACAAAATTCCTTCTCGTATACATCTTTATTCCCTTTCGAATACATTCCTCCCATTAATTAATATATCATTTGCAATGTATCAGACAACCAAAAAAATGTATCCAAGAGCAATAAAAAGTTTGAAATTTTTATAATTAAGAAAACTTTCGGAACAAATATAATTAGCCCGTAAATATATGAAATTTTTGTACTTCATACTTATTTTCCCCTCTTTTTTCTTCTTTCTTATCCTTAGTGAATAAAAAAAATAGAGTCATGAGATCACCATACTCATTAATCATTTATTCTCCACCATTTTCATCTTCCTTCTTTTCATGAATGACTTAATAAGAAAAAATAATTTAAAAAGTCGTTAACTTAGTCATTAAAAATAGGGGGTGAAAGCATATTTTATTATATGATTCAAGTTAATATGTGTAATCATGTATAATTAATATATAATTTATGTATATCAATTAAAAAATAAACACTATATCAAGTCGGCCACTTAGGCAAAAGTTCCACCTTTAATCTAAAATGTATATGATGGTATATTGATCACCATTAAATATACTGAGGATAAAATTTATTTATAATGGAATCCTAAAATAGAAAATTAAGAAATGTAAATGGCACTTCCTAATAGATGACCTATAGAGTGGATCCGGCTCCTCTTCATTTCTCTTCTCTCTATTTTCCCCAAGTTCTAGCTTAGATTGGAGACACATGTCATAGTTTAAAATTAATGGTTGAGATCTAACTGATTAAAATAAAGTCTTAACCATAGTTATTTACTTCCATATATTTGCTTCTTAAATATTTTTGCAATCCAACAATCTTAGATTTACATTATATTTTTTCTAAATATATTTAAAAGAATTTCTTTTCTTAATTACTTGAGTAATTTTTTTGTTGATTTTTACTTTTTCCCTTAACGTTTGCCATTTCTCAAATAATATTTGCCAAATAAAAAATTAAAAATTGTGACCTAACATTTTTTTTTCTAATTTTAGGAGTAAAATAAATTGTCACTCAACTTTAAATTCTCTCTTACTCCCTAAATGGAGTCCATATTGCTCTATAGACATTGTAGCTCTTAATACTCTATTAGAATAATAAAAACGTTTTAACTTTATTATAATATTTTTCGAACAAGTAAAAATATTTTGTAAAAGTTTTATATATGTATGCAGGGTATTAAAGAATTTTTTAAAAATATATTTAGGGAAAATATAATGGATTGCAAAAATATTTAAGAAGTAAATATATGGAAGTAAATAACTATGATTAGGATTTTACTTTAATCAATTAGATCTCAATCATTAATTTTAAACTATGACATGTGTCTCCAATCCAAGCTAGAGCTTGGGGAAAATGGAGAGAAGAGAAATGGAGAGGAGCCGGATTCAGAGTGGTACAATTAGAATTTTCATTAAGGGAATTTAGGAAAAAATGTCTAAGTGTACAAATATTTTTATTATATTTATTAATTCTCCCTATAGTTTGAAAAGTTACATACTGTCTCACTAATTAATACTTTCATATCAGATTTCTAGTCAAATACATCTAAATACGTATGTATGTATTTTCAAAATAGAAGTTAAAGGTATGTGTGACCATCTGTTTGTGTATGTACGTGAAAACATCAACTTTAGGTGTGGCCAATTGAAACCAATATATGTGTTTTCAAACTGTATGTGCACAAAAGCCTTTGAAAACTACGATCTCCAACAAAGTGACATCGATTTTCCAGTGGTCAACTGAAACGTCAACGAACTTTGACAAATAGGAACGAGTGAAGTAGGGGTGTACAGTAGTGACTAAGAATTTTAATACACAAATACATGAATAAGTATATATATGCTAAAAAATTATATAAATTTTATTATATTTTATAATTATTTAAAAAGTATATATCACTATATCTAGAGAATAAGTTGGGCTCACTAAACCGAAAGCAAATATTGAAAGGGACTCAAAAAAGATTTCTGCATGGGAATCCAATCCCCCTTTCCTTAAGAGCAAAATTGCCATTGTATATCGTGGCGGATCTAAAATTTTCATTAACGAGTTCAAAATATTTAAAAATAAAAGTGTATAATACTTGATATTTAAATTTGGAATCTTAAACTAAAATTTGAATCCCTCAAGTATTAAGCCAATCTATAATCTTATATTCAGGGATTTAATATATTCTATCCTTGTATACATAGATCTTATTTTGTAATTTTTGAAAAAAACTTTAAGGGCATTTTAACCATCTTAATAAAAATACTTTCATGCATATTTTATCAAACACATTCACTGCTAGGTCGCAACTCCCCCGTCTTATTTTAACAGTTGCTTCAACTCAAAAAGAGTGTTTTAAAATAATTATCACTTTAAAAATGTAAGATTAAAATTGACAATTAATTTTAATAGGATGATACTTCTGTTTTTTGTATGTGTGTTTTTCACTCAGTGTCCGAAGCCTACATTGGAACTTTGACTAAATTTGGACTCAGGACTCGAACCTGAGATCTCTAGTTAAGAGTGGAGCAGTCTCACCACTGCACCACAACCCATGTTGGTGATGATTTTTGAATACTGCTCAATTCTAAATAAATATGTAATATATAAGAATAACCGAGTAAACTATATCTTCTATTTATTATTTTCTTAAGGGAAAAAGATCTGATATACCCTCAATTTTGCCATTTAGAATTGATATACCCCTCGTTATGAAAGTAACTCATATATACCCTACTATTATACAAATGATTCACATATACCATTTTCCTCTAACAGAATTAAAAAAATTAATTTTAATTTGATTTTTTAATTATTTTTTAAAAAAAAATATAATCCATATGGGGTATATTTGATTCTCCTCACACATATTTAATTTTGACTTTTTGTTTCAACGATTAATTTAAATTTATTATTTTAATGGTCAAATTTATTTATGTTTCACTAATTTTCTTGTAAAATCTATTATAGATGCCCCAATTTATTTTAACAAATACAAAAACTAAATTACAATATAGTCACACAAAAAATAGTTTTAAATTATAATATAGCCATAAAAGAATTAGTTTTAATTTTTTTTTTCTTTACACTAAAGAATGAAAGAAAAAAATAACAATAAGAAACTCAAGTAATGATAATCAAAGAAGTCAAAAAATAATTATGTATGAAAAAGATTAAAATATACATTGAACTTTGCTAGAAGGATCATATATACCCCTATGTGAATATTTTTTAAATTAAAAGTCAAAATTATAAATTTTAAACTAATTTTTTTCACGTGGGTATATGTGAGCTATTTGTATAACAGTAAGCAGAGGCCGACATTTGTATAAAGTGGGAATTGATCCTTAGTCCTTAAGGTCAAATGATCAACATTTAACCATGTGGACCATTTAGACGTCTTGTAATATGGGTGCCAGAATATAATATTATACAAATTTCAGAAAATATATACATAAAATATTTAGTTTTATGAAGAGACCACGGGTTCCCATGTCCTATTGGGGGGG
>JAJOOR010002103.1:0-57451 GCA_036250505.1 Solanum acaule | reverse complement strand
TTTCACAAATCACGAATTTTCAAAATTAATGGGGCAAGAAATGCTACATAATTATATATTAAAATAAATTATTGGAAGGATCAATCGATAAACATACAGTTATATCTGATTTGCATAGACAGAGTAAATTAAGGAGAATAAGAGAAAATTTAGAAGAGAAGCAAATATACGTATGAAAGGGATTTTAGAAAGAAAACAAAAGAAGGTTGAATAACTTAAATTTTCGCAAAAATAAAATTGAAAAAACTTCAATTCTACAAATCATGAAATTCAACAATTAATTTGACAAGAACAAGATTATATATAAAGATGATTTTTAGAAGTATCCATGAAAAAACATATTGTCATATCTAATTTTCATAAACAGATTGAATTAAGGAGAAGAATTGAAATTAGGGAGAGAATTACATATGAAAAGAATTCTAGAAAGAGAAAAAGGATACAAAAAAGAGAAGAACTCTATTTTAAAAGTGTTTGACAAAATAAAAAAAGAGATAAAATAGGGATAATAAAACAATAAATTTTTAGAACGTGTGTTTGAGAAAAATAAGGAGAACAAAAATACATTTAAAAAAAGAAAGAAAAATAACTATTCAATGCCAAATAAATAAAACAAAGTCTTTTTCTTGCTAAAAAATTAAAAGTGGACTATTTATTGCTAATTTAGTCTATAGGGTGTTATGATGTGCCATTTTGTCTAATTAGAAGTACAAAAGGCCCAGAATTTAAACCAACAAAAAGGAAACAAACTACAATAATAAAAAATAAAAATATCTAGAAAATAGTTCAAAATGTTCTCATCTTCTTCTTAAATTCTTGATGTGCAAATTCATGGAGCTCAGTTGCTTTCAACTAGGGAGCTTAAAGGTAAGCGTGTTACACCTCGAATCGTAGACACTTTTAATCATTTTGCTACTTTTCACTTTACTTATGTTGTTGCATTTGACTTGTTGTTGTGGAGAATTTGTGGGTTATTTCTCGAGTTCTCAAAGAATCCGACCAATACAGATCTTGGCTATAATTAAGAATCTCTTGTTGCTTCAATTGACGTTTTGCTTATCTCCCAATCTAAGCTTTCAAAAAAAGATAATGTACAGTAATTTTCAAATCCAAAATCAATGGGTTGAATCACCACTAAAATTATTACCTTTATATTATTAACATTCTCTTTATCTGTAAACGCAGTGACCTAAAGATACAACCAACTCTAAGCTTTTTGTAGCTTTTGTAGCACCACGGTAAGACTGAAATGTCACCCCCTGAGCCTACACCCTGGGCGGGACTGGCACTCGAGAACCATTGCTGGCCCCAAACGAACCCTTGACCTCACTTACTTACTCAACGGAAGACTTTCAGCAGTAAGAAAAGAATTCAAATGCAAGATAACTCAATTGTCTCAAACTAAACTCATAATGTTTTAGAAATAAATATTTAACTTAGCCAAAGTGGCAACTAAATTATGAACATAAGCCAATAACAAGATAATGACAAATGAACTAACTAACTGTCTATCTATGAAGCCTCTAATAACTGAGATGGATGTCGGAACAAGACCCATGACATCCTAATGAACTAAATATTGAAAAGCAATAAAAGGGATCCTCCAAAAGCAAGGAGTCTCACCAACAAACTCTGGAGGTCAACTAGAATCAACGATACGCTAGATACTGATCTTGGTTACTTGTATCTGCATCATTAAAAGATGTAAGCCAAATGACATCAGTACATTGAATGTACGAGTATGCGAGGGGAATTCTAAAACAAGACATAAGCTTGAAAGGAATTGAAAGAACAAACCTGGTCTTAACTCAACTAAACTGAACTGAACTCATTTCAATATAAAGCAATAACATAAATGCAATATAAAGAAAAGCTTTAAAATCATGGATATATACTCTGTGTATTTAGAAATACAATAAGACTCTGTGTGTATGCAAAGATACAATATAAACTCTGAACTGTATATAAAAATACAAAATACTGCTGTGGGAGTTTCTCTAATCGACAATCGTCACTTAAGCTATTGTGATGATACATCGTTTTGCCTCACACTGCCAGGGCCGTCCTATACCTTGCCGAGAGTATAGAACCTGACTACTAAGTTGATCCAATAGTCTATGCTAAAAGGCACTAAGGAATCATCTAAAAAGTATGACCCTTTTCTACCCATGGTGGCTACATGGTTTATGGGGGTTGGGAGTTGTCTGAACTCTCCCCCATATCGGTGCTCAATACTACTCCCAAAATATATTACTAGCTTTTATGTTTAAAAACATACTTCTTTCTGTGGTTTGAGATAATTGCTCAAAACTTAGCTCAAAGGCTCCTCTTGGAAATCAAAGTTTCCTCTCTTGCTTAATTGTGAAAGCATTTACTCTTTGCTAAAAACTAGCTCAAAGGCAGTTTCCTTTCTTATTTAAATGTGAAAATATTTTAAAATCTTTGGGAATACATAGTACCCATATACTCTATGAAGAAATGGACTTCCATCTTTACTCTTTACTCTTTACTCAACTCAAGACTCAAGTCTTAAAACAAAGTTAAAGCGTTTGTAAAAGACTTTTGGAAAACTCTAAGAACTTTTCTTGACTTGACTCTTAACTTCTCTTGAATTGAATCTTACCTTTTCTTGAATTGAATTATGGATTCAAGGCTCATGATCTCATGTTATGGATGATTTCATGTTGTTTAGACGTACCTTATAGTGTAGAAATCAACTAGAAAACATAGGTACGTTTCAAGGGAACTAGTACGGAAAGAAGTGAGAAGAAGTCAAAAGACTTGGCGCCCCTGGCACTTTGAGTGGCACGGATCGCCAGACCCAAAACTTCAAAAATGAAGTTGGGGCGCGCTGGCTGACGCGGCTCCCCAGGGTCAAAACTTTAGAGAACTTTGTGGGGCTCACTGAGTGGCGTGGCGCCCCACCCCTTTGCCTAGGTGTTTGACAATTTTTCTTGCTCGTTTTTCAACTCTAAACTCAATTGGGTTTTACCCAAATACTTAGATTCAACTACATAATCAAAATATGCAAGAATCTACTCAAAACAACATCTAATTTCATGAATCAAAATCAAGAACTCCTCGACAACTCCAACAATCAAGAACCCAATAGAAACTTCAAACAAATCTATCAAGAACTCAATTTCTAAACCTTCAAGAATCTAAATTCGCTGAAATAAATCATGATTGGCGTGTGGGTGAACTAACCCATTGCTATGTGATCTCACATACCTCGTAGGGATCACCCCTTGACGAAATCTATGACCTTAGCTTCAAGAACTTGGTGATTCCTTGTCTCTTCTCCTCTTCTTTTCTCTTCTCTCAAAACCCTAACTCCAATTTCAAAAGCGTAAATTGAATCCAATCAGTTTAGACCCCAACTTAATTACCAAAAATGAAATTAATTTATTGGGTGGTGAAAAGACCATAATGTCCTTCTAAAATCTGGTTTAGACTTTTCTTATCTAGACAACCTAACTTCAAATGGACATATCTCACTCATACGAACTCGAAACTGAGCAAACTCGGTGGCGTTGGAAAGATAATTCACAAATCTTTCCTACAGTATCTTTTAGCACACCTAACTCATCCTGAGCTAGGAGTTATGGTAGTTTGAAGTTGACCCAAAACTCACACTTAACTTAATTTGTCAAATTTCCAGATTTTTCATTATTTCCAAAAATGACTCTTTCTAATTCTAGCTCTTTCTAGTTGAGGGATGTTACATGAAACTTCAAACTTTATTGTTACCTTAACATTGCTTTTCTTTTCCATGATGGAATGAATCTGAAGATAAATACCACTACAACAGATAAGAAAATAAATATTAATGTAACTAAAGTGAATTACTTGCAGCTCATAAATGTATAATACAAAAGAAAAGGAATCTACTATGGTACTATGTGAATCCTGGTTTCATATCATAACCACAAGCTCTCACCAAGTGCATGGTATATTTAACCAAAATAAACTATTTCAGATTTCACTTAATATATAGCAGATTGTAACATTTTCTCTAATTACACATTTATGTTTTAACATTGTGTCATATTAGTAAACCTACATTGTTGATGTGAAAAGACATGCCTGCCTAATTCTTATGTTTGGTATGCTCTTCTTGTCTAAGTTGGTAATTTTCTTAGCTTGAACTGGAACTTCCGAAAAGTTGTTGTATTCAAAGTTACCTGCAAAATCAAAAACTAAGTTAGCGAAAAAATCAGCAAGAGTATTTCCCTCCCTTAAGGAGTGTTGTACTCTTATTGTCACATCATTCCTTAGCCTATTAATTGAGTTGACCTCCATTGTCACTCTCCAAGGCACTTCCCACTCTCCATTCAAGATATGCACCAATGCCAGAGAATAAGTTTCAATTATGACCTTAGATAATTGTTTCTCAAAACAATATGAAAGTCCTTCTCTTATAGCAATAGCCTCAAAAACCAAGTTAGTAAAATCAATTATTTTCAGATCTCTAGCACCCAATATATCACCTTTAGAGTCCCTCACACAAAAGACTGCAGAACTAAGTCCTGGATTTTGCGTTGATGCTTCATCTGTATTGCATTTCCATCAATTTTGGGGTATTGTTTAGAATGAATAAGTTTTCCACCTTTGTCTTGTTCTTGGTTTACTATTTTTCACATTTCTTTTGTTTTCATTGGGTTGAGACCGACTTATCTTGGTGGCAATAGACAAGTGTCATGAAGCCCGTTTTTGGATCGTGACACAATCAAGAGCTAAGGTATACAAATTAGTTATAGCTGAAGTATTTACTATATTTGGAAGTAGAGAAATCAAAAAATATTTTCAAGAGATAACCAAAGTTACCACACTACTAATAAGACAGATTGTCCAAGAGGTGCATCTTAGGTGTCACGCCCCGAGCCTACACCTTGGACGTGGCCGACACTCGAGAACTATCGCTGGTCCCCAAACAAACCCTTGGTCTAGCTCAATATTCAAATGAAGACTTACTCAACAACATAGGAACTCAATACACAACTTCAACTCATAAGAATATCATAAATGAAATAATTTAGTTCAATATACTCAAATGAACATAAGTGTTCAACTTACCATCTTTAAAATATCAACAAGGGAAAAGAAAAAGACTCCTCAGCTACTACTGTCTATGAAGCCTCTAAAATACTGAAATGAAAGTCGGAACAAGACCCACGACATCCTGACAAAACTAGAAGTAAAAGTGGAATCCTCCGGAAGTAAGGAGGCTCACCAAAGCTAACTGGGACTGCAAATGGTATCAATGGAGCTCTGGTTGATGACCCTGAATATCTATATCTATATAATGAAAAGATGCAGGCCAAATAACGTCAATACATTGAATGTACGAGCATGTAAGAGAAACTCTAAAGCATAGATGTAAGCTTAAACTGATAAAAAGGAAGAACATACTTACCTCAACTTAACTCAACTCAATTCAATATAGATACAACAATAAAGATGCAGTATAAAGAAAGCTTTTAAAAAAGTAGATAATAACTCAATGTATATAAAAATACAGTATTAAACTCTTTAGTCTTATTTGGGAGATTCTCTAACCGACAACCATCACTATGAGCAACGTGATGATACAACATCTCGCCCATGCTGCCAAAACTGTCTTATACCTTGCCGGAGTATATAACATCCTCAACTAAGTGGATCCACTAAGATATGCTTAAAATCAATAAGAAATCATCTAAAAAGTATGACCTTTTACCCATGTTGGCATACATGGTTTATTAGGACTTTGAGTTGTCTGAACTCGTTCCCATATCGGTGCTCAATACTACTCCCAATAGTATAAATCATGTTCATATGCTTAAAAACATTTCCTCATCCTCAAACATTGAGTTTATTACTCAAAAGATTCTCTTAAAAGAGATAATGCTCAAAAACTCCTCATGAACTCATTTGGAAATTAAGGTTTCCTCTCGTTTTAAATGTAAAAGCATTTACACTTGGGAATACTTAGTCCCCTTATATTCATTTTGAAAATATGAACTCAACTCTCCTCATCCTCATACTCAAATACTCAAGTCTTAAAACAAGTTTTAAAAGATTGTAAAAGATTTCTCCAACTGACTCAAAGGATTCCCTCGAACTTTACTCTTAACTCTATCTTGAATTTGAAATGTGAATTCAAGAGGTATGATTCACGATATATAGGATCTCTCAATGATTAATGAATGTTTAAATATTTAGGATTAAGAAGAGAATGAAAGCTCAACTCAAAGAAATAAGTGCGAAACGAGAATGAAGGAGATAAGTGGTCCGACGCTTCGAGCGCAAGGGTGGTGCGCGCTAGGCCTCCAATTACTGGTGCCCCATGCCAGGCCTGCGGGCACATCAGGGGCGCGACGCCCCATCCCTTTTCCAAAACATCCTGATTAATTTTCTTCTCAATTTTTTGGCCCTAATTCACTTAGAATTGATTGGTTTCTTCCAAACTTCCTTAGTTTCGTAAATCCAACACAAGTAAACGAAAATCTACTCAAATTTCGTCAAGAACAACCCTCAAACTCAAAACCCTCGCCTCAAGAACTCATCAAACTCCATTAATAACGAATGAAGAATAAAACTTCAAGAAAACTCATCAAGAACTTCATTACACGGATTTTCATAGACGAATTTAATAAAGGAACTCATGATTTGCATGATGGTGAACAAACCCATCACTATGAAAACTTACATGCCTCGAAAGAGTCAAATTCTTGGTGAAAATTCTCAAAGCTCGCAAGAATCTTGAACGTTCTTCTCTTCTCCTCTTGAACTCCTCTCAAAACTCTAAGCGTGTTTTAGGAATGACTAAAACTGATTCCAAACAGTTTAGACCCCTAAAATATTAACAAAAACGAGCTAGGCTAGTGGGGGTAAGGAAAAAACCATAATACCCCTCCTTAAAACGGATGAAATGCCTTAATTAGACAGACTGTACTCAAACGGGCATATCTCCTTCATCCAAACTCGGCGGCGTTGGAAAGAGGACTCAACAACCTTCAATTTGATATCTCATGGGCCACCTAACTCATCTTGTGTCGAAAGTTATGGTCGTTTGAAGTTGACCAAAACTCACAATTGAAGACTAACTTGCCTAAATCTCAAATTTAGCTATTTCTAGTTTAGCTCTTTCTTAATTTAGCTATTTCTAAGACCGATGTGTTACAATAGGTAGGGGTGTTCATGATTTGGTTTGGACCGATTATTGATTAAAATCAAAATCAAATCAATTTAGTTAATTTTTAAATTTCTAAAATCAAACCAAATGGAAAAAAATAACCGTCATTTTGGTTATTGTCGGTTTGGTTCGATTTTTTTTAAATTTTTGTCGGTTTAAAAGTAATTAATTTTTTTGAGGACATACCTATATTGACAGACACAGACATCTAATTCATGAGCAATCCACAGAAAAGCTATTGTGGATTCAGTTAAGCAATTAAGCAATACTAGAGTAATTATTACACAAACAAAGTGATTCAATTAAGAGAAAGTGTGATTATTTTATATGAGGTAGAGTGGGTGAAGACTAAATTAAAGTTATGGATTTTGATGGACTTGGACTTAGGGTTGTAATAGTTAAAGTTAAACTAAAATTTAAGTGTTGGGCTTGAGAAATGATAAAATTAAAGACTTTAATTAAAATTTAATATATTTTATTTATGAATGATATATAAATAATTATAAATTTATATATATAATTTTTCTATCTGTTTTTTTTTTTTTTTTAGTAAAATCAAAGCCATACCAAATAGTATCGATTTTTAAGATTTAAAACCAAACCTAACCTAACCTAATCATATATCAATTTTTTAATCGGTTTGGTTCATACTACGGTTCGATTTAATTTTCTTATTATAACCATGAACACTCCTAATCTTAGGGGCATGTTGAAAACTAATTTCTAAAATCAAAACCAAACCAAATAGTATTGATTTTTAAATTTTAAAACCAAACCTAACCTAACCTAATCATATATCAATTTTTAAATCGATTTGGTACTTATTGCGGTTCAATTTAATTTTTTTAATTATAGCCATGAACTCTTCTAATCTTAGGGGCATGTTGAAACCTAATTTGGTCATTCTATTATATACTCTAAATTTTTATTGTTTGTACTTTGAGTATTTGATATGTTGTGCTTAAGCTTGTGTAGAATGGATAGCTAGTATGGTTAATTATAGTAGTTTGTTATTTGCAAGTCTGGGAGTTGTTCAAATTCTATTCTTTGCTATGTAATTGTCACTTGGTAATAAAGAGATGGTTTGAATTGACTTATTTAAGTGTTTTTAAGTCAAAATAATTTTAAACGTTTTTTAAATTTTTGAGTAAATAAAACTTATTAGCACTTGTTCTTAAGCTAAACTGATAAAAATAAATCAAAAGTCATAAGTTAGGATTATTGTAAGCCAAAAACCAATTCAAACTGGCTCATAATCTGTTTATTTACCAAAAAATAATAATCTTACATCACTAATTTTTACATTATTAATATCATCAAAATCAATTTATTTATATAAAAAAATGTACATAACTGATCTCTACATTATTAATACCTTTATAATTCAACTATTTATTATTTTCAAAGATATGCTCACATTGTATGCAATTAAAAGAAATTAATGAGACTGATTAGATTTTAATCCACCGATGACACGTCATCTCTATTATTTCCCAAAAAGGTAGAGCATTAAATAAACTAAGGTCTCATTTGTTTTTATTAAGATTAAGACGTTCGAATCTAAATAAGCATATGAATATTGAGATATGCATTAAGATCTAGATGTCTAGATTTGAATGTACATCTGAATATTAAGATGTGGTTTCTAGATTTGAACATTGAAATTAAAATTGTTTTTTTTTCTAATATCTAAATGTGCTTATAAAATTAAGCACTATATCAATAAAATCTTATAAAATTTTCATCTCAACAAAATATATTACTTATTAATAGAACAATAACAACAATATATCTAGTGTTGTCTCACAAGCGAGGTTGATGATCATAGAGTCTCAATAAAATTAGTGGCCTACAACAAATTTTTTGACGATCAAGGAGTCTCATAAAACAAAAATTTAATAAGAGACCTCAAGTATATACATAGTTATTATTTTTAATGCTAGCTTATATTTTTCACTCAAAAATCTTGAGTTCTTGATAATATCAATACACCCAAAAATATTACGGGCAACAAGAGTTCTTGACAAACATCAATACACCCCCAAAAAATTGCTGAAATAAAAAATTACTAAACAAAATACTTGTACAGATTTTGAAAACTCACCAACCATTTGAAGAAAAAATAAATTGATGTTTGGTTAAGAAAAGAATGGAAAAAATGTTGGTAATTAAAGAGAGAGAGCGCATTAAACCTCATTATCATTTAAAGTTTAAGTGATATCGATATAAAAAGTATTTATATAATTGATTTATTGAAAAAAAAATTATATTTAAAATTAATTAGTAACTAAAATAAATAAATAAATAATTAAATTACACGTCCATAATCCGTAATAGACAAGGGAAAAAAACAAGCCTTTATTCCTTTTGCGTAAAATTCCCAAAGGTAAGTACTGCTTTCTCCGTCCACTTTTATTTTTCTATTATTTAAGGAATACATTTTTATTTTAGTTTGTTACTTTTAATATGTATAAAAATATTTATTTATTTATATATTTTACTTTCAATATTAATTACTCTTTTCGAAATTAATAAAATGATATAAAATTGAGTGAAAATTATTTATACTCCCAACTCCCCCCCCCTACCCCCGGCCCGTCAACTTTGAAAATTAATCATTCTCCTTCAATTTTGGGTATGCATATAATAGATTAATTTTTCTAAAAAAGTATTTTGTTCATTCGAATAGGACAATAGCTTATATACTGAATCAATATTTTTCATCTTTTTGACGAAATTAATATTTTTTTTTATAGTATGTTTGTTATATAAAAAATATTATGATATTAAATAAGTATATAAAAAGGATTAAGGTAAATGATGTAAGGATAGAATAGATATTTAAAGAAGTCAATCATGAAAAGGGGAGAATTACTATTTCTCAAAGTTGAGAGATGGAGTTTGAATTTTGGCATAATACATAAACATGACCCTTAACTTGACGTCAGCTGACAATTATGACCTTTAACTTTGGGTGTACACAAGTAGACACTTAAACTTGTATAATGTTGAATAAATAGACACATTCGTCCTATATGACACCCTATATGACAATTTTGTGTCCTACGTGGCATACTACGTGTATTATGCCACGTAGGACATGTGTGTCTACTAGTTCAATTTTATACAAGTTTAAGGGCTTACTTGTGCACACTCAAAGTTGAAGGACATAGTTGTACGCTGAAACCAAGTTAAGGGTCATGTTTATATTCCATCCGTCCCATTTTATGTGGCACTTTTCAGATTTCGAGATTCAAACAAGTCTATTTTTTACCGTAAATTGTTCATAGATCTTTTAAGTATTTTTAATTATCAATTATTGTGATTTATAGTACTTTTTACGTAGTTTACAAATATATAAATTTCATTTTTTAAAAATGAAGATTCGATGCGCAAATTTCCAGTCAAATTTAAACTGTTTGACTCTCGAAAAACAAAAAGAGCCACATAAATTAAGCCTTAGCCTCCGGCTTGGGCGTGGTGAAGCAAGGGGTCAGTGAGATCAACCCCGACAAAGGGAGTATTATTTAAGTAAAATTAAGGGATATAAATAATTTTCAACCTATAATAATTATATAAATTATTATTTTGTTATTGAAGGTAAGAATCCAAATATAACAAATAAAAATAAATTGAGCATAGTTCACGTTCCATAATTATTAGGACCCATTGATTTGTCTCTTTCTTACAATTATGAACCTATCATTCCATGTCATCTACAACACTACAGTACTAACTACTCATGCTTTCAGATCCAATCCCATATCTCCCAATAATATCTCTTCCACAATGGCATCATCTCAAGACTCCCACTCCTTCCATTGGCAATTCTCTGAATTCGACGACAACGATTTCCAAATCCGCGGCCATACACTCTTCTTCGTCATCCTTCTTTTCGCCATCATAGTTATAGCTACACTTTTTTTCCTTTACGCTCGCTGGATCAACAAGTTCCGCTCTCCATCAACCACAGATCCGGTTGGGAGTGGTACTTCAGTTCATACGCCTCCGCCTGCACCACAAGGTCTTGACCCGATTTTTATTAATGACTTGCCAATTATACTGCACGCAACTTGTTCAGGTAGTAGCACAGTAATTGAGTGTTGTATTTGCTTGGGAATTTTTCAAGATGGTGATAAGGTAAAAGTGTTGCCCAGTTGTCAACATTCTTATCATTCCGATTGTGTTGATAGGTGGCTTAGAAATCAGTCCAGTTGCCCTCTCTGTCGTGCCTCCCTCCATTTTGACTTACCCCTGTGACTCAAAGGGGCAGCCACCGTACATTTTAGGGGTTTATCTGAACCTCATTCGATGGAAAATATTATTATTTATACTTGGTTAATTTTTTATTTTTTTTAATGTATACATAGTTGATGTAAACCCTTTGGGTTAATTCGTGTGTTTAGTTTTCAAATTTTGAACCCTTTATTAAAAATCCTATCTCCGCCACTGATCACTCACTCAATTCTTCTTTTTGTGTTTTTAATTATACAGAGAAGTTGGGTAATTCAATATTCACTACACTGTTGAGATTTTATGTTTACCCGCATTATTTGTGTTGATTGTTTTTTTAGTAATTAAAAGAGACATATCTTGACTAAATTAAGGTCTTATTATCTCCAAACCCATTTATTTGGTAATTTTGTACAATTTCTTGGCCTACACAGCCTCCAAACATCACTCGCATGCCTCTGCTAAGTGGAATCACGGAGTGTGCACGTAAGTAAAAAAATGTATAGAATTACAAAAAAAATGAGTTTATGGAATAATATGATCTTATTTTAGTTAAGATATTTCTCTGAAATTTCGATCATATAGTCTAAGAATACTTATGTCTTATCCGTAATTAAAATAAGACGAATTTATGATTAAAGATGGAGTCAGTAGAGATTTAGTTCTCGTTTTCATTTTTAGAGTAATTTCCACTACAGATCAAGCATGTCATACCAGAAGGCTTCTTTAGTTTAAGGATATTTTGTTAGTATCTCTGTTAAAAACAATAAACTAGAATTTTTAATAATAATCTGGAAACATAATAAAGAAATTCATAAAAAAGTATTTGATATTATAAAATCACTTTATGTCCTTATGGAATTTAATGCTCTTAATGTATTCGTGGTTTTGAGCAACAGTATCTCAAACATCAACCATTTCATTGAGCCCAAAGACAATAACAACTCACACAAAGACTAGATAATTGTTAGTTAGAAAAATATGCAGCAAATGTTCAACAATTCAATACAGAAAACTGAGTCCTCTGAATTTATAGTCAACGAAAGATAGTATGACCAGATGTTATTGTGTCTTATCGAAAACTTACAACCTATTCAATGTGAAAATGTGTTATTCAAATTGCATCCTTTGTCCTGATGACTTTTTTAGAAAATACTTCATTTTTCATCCACACCTCTTAAAATTCAATATTCTCCTACATGAATGAAGAATTACTCCCTCCGTCCACTTTTATTTATCACGTTGCGCTTTTCGAAAGTCAATTTGACTAATCTTCAAAATTAAATTAGATTACATTAATTCGATAGTTTAAACAAAAAATTTAGATATTCAAAAACTATACGAAAAGTACTATAAATTGCAATTTTTTGCATATCAATATGATGAATATATACATCATAAAATGTTGGTCAAAGTTTTCTATAGTTTGACTCTAAAAAGGAAACTATGACAATTAAAAGTGGACGGAGGTAATACTATATTATGAAAAACATGCATAAAAATTGTGTGACTCGTTAGTAAAGGTTAATTACATTTAGATTAGTAGGTTTTTCTTTGAACTTTCATTAGTAAACATATATTGGATATACTTGGTCAATCTGTATATTTGATATACTTAAATATGCTTTGGTGTATACCTTACACAACATAAATCACATACTTAATCCCTAATCGTCTTTGATTCTCAATATTTTGTTCGTTTTTACCATGAACATCGTCTGATTGATAAGTGCATAGAGAATTAACGGCTTACACTTCACACTTACATAGATGATTCCTAAGTATGTCCTCATGTAGATACAATATTTGATATACTGCATATCAAACTTATAAATCATTAAATCTTAATGTCTTATCGTTGTTATTGAATGTTGTGTCATCATGAGAATGAACCAAAAAAATTATTAACCTTCATCAATGACTTACTTTGATCTTCTTGAACATAGATCATGAAATCTCTAATTTTTTAGGTAGAATTACCGCCACACGCGATGACTTATCCTCGGTCATAATCTCATTCCCTTCGATAATCTTTCGTAGTTGACTTCACTAAGAAAATTGTAACAATTAAGAATAGTTATCTAACAATATCATATATCTATTATATGTGACCAGGTTTTTCGTTATACATAATGCTCCCAACCTTTCCTATTATCATTTGGCTATCACAATTATTCATATTTGACGCAACGATTTAGGCCAAAATAAAATGTCTTCCAATTTATTTGTTTTTGGAGACATTCAACTTTTTGACCGACTTTGTCTAAAGATATTAACTTAGACTTTATTATTTTCTCCATCAATGATAAAAATGTATTCATTTATGAATTTTAATTTCAATTGATCCGATCATTAAATTTGCATCATTGTATTCTTTAATTAGGGGTGTGTAAAAATTAAACCGACTGATAAATCGAACCGAAAAAAGTGTTATTAGTTTAAGTTATTGGATTAACGGTTATTTAATGGTTTTATAAAAACAATTATTGGGTTATCGATTCAATATTGGTTTTTTAGTATTGAGTTATTGGGTTAACCGATAACCCATTAAGAAAATAATTTATTATTTTAATTTTTAGTAATACATAAATATCAAACAAAAAATATTACTATAATCACTATATTAGACTATAACTATAAGGAACCTACACAATTAACACTACTTAACTTTGCTCTCTGTATTACCCTTTATGTTTTAGTATTACTTTAGTCTTTAGGTTCACAACGTCAAAACCTAAAGAACTAAGAACGGTGACGGCTAAGGTTTGCAACGACGACGGCAAGTGTTAAGCAACGGATAGGGTTGTGAATTATGAGTCTTTGCTATACTATTACTACGCTAAGCAGAATTCTTTCACTCAATGAGTAATTTCATTTCTCTCTTTTTATTTCGCGTCAAATTATTGAACAAGTCATATATTTATTTTGAAAGCATTTTCTTATTGGTTAAATCGAAAATCGAACCATTAAAGACCAAAAACTAATATACCGATAACAAATGTCTTATTGATTTGATTATCGGTTTAGCATATTTAAAAATCAAAAATTGATAAACCGAACTAATAATACTTAAAACCAAACCAACTTATACGCACCCTGTAAAAGATAATTGTTGTAGTGCAAATAATTTTTTTGAGTTTCAAATACCTCAAAACTTGTTTTATGATCATTTAATGATTTTGATTGGATAACTTGCATGTCGACTTAGTTTACTTATAGAACAAATTCGATAACTGGTAATATACAATTCATGATATAAATTAAACATTCCAACACTCTAATATATATACAAGTGAGATTCAGAGGCGGAGTCAAGGTTAAAAGTTTAGGTTTCTAAAATAATTTTATTTGGGGATTCACATGTTAATATACATATATTTATTTAATTTCTTTAATTTTTTAATACAAATATAGGATCTATGAAAAAACTAATGGATTCGTCCAAACCAATGAACCTCCACCTAGCTCCGCTTCTAATAAAACTTACTTTCACTTTTATTTATAATTAGATTAAGGTTCACATCAATTGATATTTTTGCAATTCTGAAATTTAAATATTTTAACTTTTCAAATAACATTTGAATATAATGAAATTGAGACAGTTAATGTTGGATCTTGAGGAGTCTTTCTGAATCTAATTCTCAAAATTAAATCTTAAACTCTTAAGTCATTCATATCAAATTTACTACACACTTCGTCTTATATTAGTTGATTATTTTCCTTTTATACGCATATTAAGAAATTATAAATAAAAAGAATTCAGCCCTTAAAAACTTCTGAAAATTTTACAAACAAATGTAAATACTTTCAAAAAGAATTAATTTCAAAGATAATATAGAAAAAAATTAATTGGTACTTTTTTATTTTAGTAAGGTGAACAATTAATATGGAATAACAACTAATATAATGACAGAGGGAGTAGCAAACATGCACTTAGTAATATTTATGTTAGTAATCGCTAATCATTATAAACATATCATTCACATATAAAGAAACAATGATGGCTTGATTTGGAGTATTCTTGATATAAAAAATATTTACAAAAAATGCTTAGATTTGCCCTTGTATTCTTATAAATAAGTGATATTTTTTCTTTGTTATATTTTCTCAACATATTTGTCTTTGTCATTTAATGTAGGATCATATTTTTCTTTATACTTCAAAAAAAATAATCATATTTATTCTTATTTCGTTAAATCACTATGTGAGTGTCTATGTCCCACTTTATTTATTTTTTATGTAACGTCTGTATCACATTTTTTCTCAATTAAGGGTGTGTTTGGTATGAAGGAAAATGTTTATATATATATAATGTAAGTATTCTAACAAGTATATATATCTAAAATATAATGTAAATATTATATCATATTATATTAAGTAGTATATTGGGTATATATTAGAAGTATATATATAATATAATAAAAGTATTCTAAAATAATAAATAGTATATTGTGTATATATTAGAATTATATATATAATAGGGAAAAATGTTCGAAATATATATGAACTTTGATCGAAATTGCTGAAACAATCTCAAACTTTGGGTAGGACCTATTAACCCCCCCCCCCCCCTCCCCCCCAACACACACACACACTATTTAATAGTGTATTTTAAATATATATATGTGTCCACATGGACATCATAACTATTGCATCATTGTAAATAGTAACTTGTCTAGCTGAGCACTTATATATCTTCAAAACACACGATTAAATAGTGCAGAGAGGTAATGGGTTCTGCCCAAAGTTTGAGATTGTTACAACAATTTCGATCAAAATTCGGATATATTTCAGACTTTTTTCCCTATATAATATAATGTAAGTATTCTAATATAATATATAGTATATTGTGTATAAATTTTGTATATATATTAGAAGTGTATATATATAATATAAGTATTATATCATATTAAGTAGTATATTGCGTATATATTATGATATTAAAAGTAAGTATATAGTACAATGTAAGTATTCTAATATAATAGATAGTATATTGTGTGTATATTTAGTATATATTAGAAGTATATATGTAATATAATGTAAGTATTATATTATATTAAGTAGTAAATTTAGTATACATTATAAGTATTCTACTATAATAGATAGTATGTACTATATAATGTGTATGTCTATTTGTATTTGGTATACACTATACGTATATTTTAGTTATAATATAAGAGTGTGTGTGTGTATGTGTATATATATATATATATATAGTGGCGTACGCAGGATTTTTTTAAGCAGTTCACCTTTAAAGGGACAAAAATGGCTCAAGAAGAAAATCAATGAAGGTTTTGCTTTAGGCCTCCAAAAATTTGAGGTCTCTTTTTAGTTAGATAATATTTTAACATTTTAAATTAAACCATTCACATCTTCATATTATTAAATAATTTTTATACAACATTATTCAACATGAGATTGTATTGCAAATAAATGATTAACATCTTTTAAAAAATGGAAAAAAAAAAGGGAAAGAAGTTATAGGGCCTTATATTTAAATTTGTTTTAGACCACTACTTTTGTTGGATAAACTTTGTCAATAATTTAAAAAAAAATGAAAAAATCATTGCAATAATATTAAAGATGGCTCAAATCATAATAATAAAACTCAATTCAAGTACATAACTACAGTTCTCCCCTACGAGATTTCATATTTTGAAAGGTATACATAATATCCTCATTAGAAATACGACTAAATACTTCCTTTTCTATATAAGGCACCAAATAACCACTCAAAAGCTCATCGTCCATTCAATTTCGTAAGTCAGACTTGATTATTTTCATTGCAGAGAAGGCTCTCTCAACTGTAGCAGTGACAACTGGAAATAGTAATGCAATTTTCACTAGTCGAAACACAAAAGGATAAGTTTTGTGCTTTTTTGTCTCAACTAGATTCTCGAAAAAATCACTAGTCCCTTAACATCGGAAAACCTTTTATCATGATCCCGAACATCAACTATATAATTCTCAAGCTGAGAACGAAGATCAACCATAGAATGTTTATCAAAATCATCAGGATATAACTCGGCCAATTTCAATATCTTTTCCATATCAAAATTTGAAAAGGATTCAAACTGGATTCAAACAAGCGATTCCAAGAAGCAAATTGGTAGTCACCTCATCAAAGCGATTATTGAGTTCTTGAAGTTGCCAATCAATAATTTTATAAAATACTTCAACACGATAGTGATGTAAAATAGTATATTCTGCATCTCTACGACGTGATCTTCCAAGAATAACATAAAGCTCATCAAAATTAGGTGCCAATATGTCATATTTGGTGCAAATTTGACACTTCATCAATAAGGGAATTCCAACCGTTATCCCTCAATAGTTGCAGTCGCTTTTTTGATACTCCAACAAGTATCATGGCATTTGCAGTGTCTTGTTCCTTCCTTTGAAAAGTTGTATTAAGCTCATTTGTGATTGCTAAAATAGCGCACATGAAATGCAACATGAAGACAACCTCAGATGTTAAACATGTATTTAGATATCCCTTTGCTCTGCACTTTTCTTCAAAACGTGCGTTAACAACAATAGCATCAAGTACATCAATAATAGGGCCAAACATAAGAATGAAATTATTAAAGGATTTATAGTGAGAACCCCATCTAGTATCACCGGCCCTAGCAATACCTAATTCTTGATTCAAACCCTTACCAGTTTCAAGCTCACCTTTATGAAATGCTTCTTCAATTTCTTTGGCTTGTGATTCACGAATTTCATCTCTACGCTTGAAAGAACCTCCAACCATATTTAATATATTAGAAGTCAATGATAGAAGTTCTTGCACTTCATCACATCTTCTAGAAATTGCAACAAGAGTTAACTGGAGTTGATGAGCAAAACAATGAATAGAATGTGCACCTCTACTTTCTTTTTGAATTAATTTTTTTAGCCCATTTAAATCTCCTTGCATATTACTTGCTCCATCATAACATTGTCCTCGTATATAAGATGAACTTAAAGAATATGTAGCTAGTAAATCAATAATTCCCCTTTTTAGAGACAATGCACTAGTATCACGAACATGGACGATATCAATAAATCTCTTCATTACCCTTCCTTTTCTATCAACGTACCTTAAAACAATAGCCATTTGCTCCTTGCATGACACATCACGAGATTCATCAACTAATATTGAAAAGTAATCATCATTTAAATCTTTGATGATATACTTAATTGTTTCCATCTTACATGCAGTAATAATATCTTGTTGAATGTACGGAGAAGTCAACTTATTATTTTTTGGAGCCTCTTTAAATGCATCAGTAATTTTATCACATCGTTTAGTGTACCATTCAAGAAGTTCAATATAATTACCTTTATTAAGAGATGACTCATCTTCAGGATGGCCCCGAAAAGATAATCCTTGGTTCAAAAGATAACTTATGACATCAATGGCAGCTTCTAAACAAGTTCAATATTTTAACTTTTGTTGATCAGATTGTTTAGCAAGCACACTTTGAATGGATTGATTTTGTCTCATCAAATCTTCACAATTTCTTCTTGACTGATTATGAACAATGTTTGGTACACCAATATGATCATTCAAACTTCTTTTTTTTGTTCCAACTTGTAAATCCTATACTTGAAAATACATGTCCTCCCCCTTGATTAATATCTTCATCTTCAAACAAATAACAATAGAAGAAAAAAGAAGCATCCTTTTTTATACTATATTCTAACCAATCATATTGTTCAAACCATTCAACATTAAAACGACGAAATTTACTATACATAAATCTGGTAGGAAACATATGACTTCGAGGTTGGAATGGACCTTGTTGAAGATATGACCTCCTTATTGCATCATGGTCATTTGGATGATATTTTCAAATAGGTAATCTTTCCCAGGATCATCGGTAATGAACTTAAATCAATTCCTTCATTTCGCCGATATTTTTTTGACTCATTAGCTTGTTCTTTCAAGTCAGTTGAAGGTTGAGTCGTTAAAATTGGCTTCAAACATTTGTCATTTTTTTAGAATAATACCTCTCCATTAAAAATTTAGACTAATATGATGTAATCTGCACAATTAGTAATTGCGGATCAAATAATATAGGATTGCGGACAATTTAAATCAATTTAATGAATTCTAAATTATTTCATTGTAACAAGCAGATAGTAAAATATAAAATTATTATTATGAACAAATAAAGATAAAAATTCAAGCACACAATTAAAAAAATAGAATAGCAAAAAAATACTAACATGATGTGGAGATTCGAGATGTCGAATAACAATGATTGATGAACACATAGTTTAGGATCGATGTACAACTAAGTAGAGGATGGAAAGATGTGAGGCTTCACCAAGAACAGAGAGAAAATTGAACAAACTCACAAGTAAGAAATATACAAATACAAGGATTTAAGGAGTCAACACTATATGTATTTAACTATAATTCTAATTGATAAAGGACTCAAAGATTTTGAGTTTTATATTAATTCTAAAAATAAAAATAAAGAGTAGTTAGATTTTGAATGAATTAGAGTGGGTCCATACGTTTTAAATAAAGGGGACCTATTGAACTATTAGATAATCATAGTCGATGATAACATCACTGTGCCCATCACTATTATTGTTTTGAATTTAAAACAAAATTTTAAAAAAAAATTAAAAAATTAAAAATAAAAAACTGTAAAAAACAAAAGAAAACGCAAATAAACAGAGTAAAATACACCCCCTAGGAATCGAACTCATGACGCTGCCCATAGCATGCAACGCGTCTGCCACCTGAGCCAAGCGTAATCAGTTACAAGGGGTGTCCTTTGAATTGTTTTATCTTTTAGGTTCTTTTTTTTTTGGGTATATTTCGTAAAAAAATTCGACGAAGCCGTGTCATGTGACACACCTTCCTTACAGGTAAATCCGCCCTTGCTTTGAGGTACGCATATATATATGATGAGAAACTTTTAAAATATTATGTTGTCGTTGTATATTTTTAGAACATTACATAAATTATTTTAAGTGGTAGATATAGAACTAAGATGGTTGAATCACCATTGTTATAATAAGTTTAGATATAACATTTAGAGAATATTTAGATAACATTTGATTCAACCACCAACTACTATAATCAGGAAACTACTACTCCCTCCGTCCACTGTTGTTTGTTAGATATACTAATAGTATTTGTCCAAAATTAATTGTTAATTTAAACAATCAATAAACAATTAATCACTTTTTTCAATTCTGCCTTTAATAATTACATAACTACTGGTTTCAAAAAGTAAAAGTATTGGCCATTTTAAAGTTACAAGACTACTTTAAAGTGAAAAAATTACTTTTACAGTTTTCAAAAAGTACAAACCATTTTAATAATATTTGATAATAGGATTATATTAGTCAAATTGCACCTTATATTAAATTTTTCTTAAGGGTTGTGTAGATCTTATCTTGACAAACAATAGTGGACGGAGGGAGTATCCAACAAGCCATTCGTATAATTGAAAGAAATCATTTAGTGTTCTTTTTATTTGTACTTAAATTTGAACTTGTCTCTCATACTTGGAGGGCACTATGGCCCCTACCTATCTCAACTATAATACATATCTAAACATGAAACTACTTATTGCGGCACTAATCTTAAATTGAACAACATAAATAGCAGTTAGGAATTTATTCAAGTGTTGAAACTTAAAACGATTGATCATTGTGTAAGTTTTGATGAAGCTAGATATCACTTGGAGATGGAAATGAAACCTTAAAATTCTAGACATTTAAGATCAACTTCATTTCAGATATCATGAATCTTATTCTTTTTTTTTTCAAGTACATAACATTATTATGTATTGTGTATGTAAATACTACAGTTCAAGAGTATCAAAATAATATTACAACAGTGTTCATTGGAAACCTTATCTTCTCTATAACAATTAATCAAAAAGCAAATTGTAGCCAACCATGTCACAAATTTCCAATATATATATAAAAAAAGATAAAAAGGAAGTAGAAATCTGGCGAATTATATATACATAAATCTAATTTCCATCTATACATAAAGACAAAAAAAATCAACTTGAGGGGGAGTGAAAGAAACCACATCTAAATAAAAGTGTAAAATTCATTCAATTTTTATTGACTCATATAATTCTATCGGTACCACATAAATTGAGATAAAGAAAGTAGCATGTCTATTGGATTTTATTTTAAAATGATGTAAAAAGTACTATAAATCTCAATAATTAAAAACTTGAAATATATTTAAAAAAATTGGCAGACTCTTAAAATTCTACCATAGAGTATGTACATATTATGTAAAATTATTATAAATCACAATAATTAGCAACTTAAAATATTTAAAAGATAAAAAGTCCGATTTAAAATTGATACTATTTTTTCTTTTGCAGGTAGACCAAGAACTATTCAAATTTTTCACAACTGTAAGTAGGTGAGGGAACCATAGATTCAAAACGTGACAGTTCGTGACATCTTTTTCAGCTTTGGGATATCGGAGACGAGGGTGAGCACTTGGCATTCTGGATCAGCCTGTCTCCTTTTATACATATTTTAGCTAGTCTTTTGCCTCTAAGACGGCTTGTTGTAGTTCACTTTTGAGATTTTTATTTGTTCTTATTAGAAATCTCTGCACGCGTGACTTTCAGGTTTTGAGAGGGTTTTTATTATATATAGTTTTTGGTTTGCTTCCGTTCTGTCTCTTTCTTATTGCTAGAATTATTTCTCTTTAGTTTGTACTCATTACTTGTCGTTCTGGGGACAGATTGACTTACCTAGTGGTGGGTTATAGTAGGTGTCATCATGACTCGGGAAGTCGGGTCGTGACATATACGGTTATGTCAAATTTTAAGAATAAAAGTTAAGTATCTAAAATTAAAAAATTATATTAGACAAATAAAAGACTTTATAAATGATACTGAATTAAATATTTAAGATAGACATTATCTTTTGAAAATATATTAACCAACAAATATATGTACGTGTCTTTAACTATGCTAATGCATGTATTAAATCCCTTTGCATTATTAAACATAGAAGTTTGTGGTATGAGTAATACACTCCTCATGAGTCAAGAATATAAAAAAAAACACGTTAAAATTGAGATTCGAAGAAATCACTTTGCATTATTAAACTGTCACGACCCGAGCCTACATCATGGATGTGGCCGACACTTGAGAACCATTGCTGGTCCCAAAGCGAACTCTCATCCTGACTGACTACAAGCGGAAAACTGATTCAAGCATACAAAGCTTAAAAACTGAATAAAATTCATGAAACTCAAATACAAAGTTTTAACTCAAATGATTTACTTTGAATATAAATAGAATATTCAACTAGCCAACAATACTCAAGTCTTTAAAACATTTAATAAGATAAATGAAACAGACTTCTCAAATTCTACTGTCTATCTATGAAGCCTCTAACTGACAAAGATGGTCGGTACAAGGCCCACGACATCCTAACAATTGATATAACTGAAAGTACAAATGGAACCCTCTGGAAGCAAGGAGACTCACCATAGCTAACTCAAACTCCATGTGGTATCAACAAAGCTCCTGTTGATGACCCTGAATACCTGTATCTGCATCATGAAACGATGCAGGCAAAATGGCTTAGTACATGGAATGTACGAGCATGTAAGGGGAATTCTAAATCATAACATAAGCTTGAACTTGATAAAAAGGAAACATACTTACCTCTTCTCAACTCACTCAACTAAACTCAACTTAGGAATAAGATACTCAACTCACAGATAAGATATTGAACTCAGTGAAACAAGGCTCAACTCAACAATAAGATATTCAACTCAGTGAAATAAGGCTCAACTCAATAATAAGATATTCAACTTAGTGAAATAAGGCTCAACTCAATAATAAGATACTCGACTCTTGGTACTCAAACTCTGGATACTCAACTTAATATAAAGCAACAATAAGAGATGCAATATATGGAAAGCTTTTAAAACAGTAGAAAGCAACTCAATGTATATAAGAATACAATATACTCAGTTTGTATGCAAGGATACAATATAAACTTTGTTTGTATATGAAAATACAAAATAAACTCTGTGGGAGTTTCTCTAACCCAAAACCATCACTTATGAGCTATGTGGTGATACAACGTTTTATCTCACGCTGTCGGGCAGTCCTATACCTTGTCGGGGGTATATAACCTAACTACTAAGTGGATCCACTAGTCTATGCTAAAGAATCATCTAAAAACTATGACCCTTTCTACCCACATTGGCTACATGGTTTATGGGGGTTGTGAGTTGTCTGAACTCTCCCCCATATCGGTGCTCAATATTACTCCCAAAATATAACTAGCTCATATGTTTAAAAACATAACTCTTTCTGTGGTTTGAGATAATTACTAAAAAACTAGCCCAAAGGCTCTCTTGGAAATCAGTGTTTCTTCTCTTGCTTAATTGTGAAACCATTTACTCATTACTGAAAAACTTGCTCAAAGGCTCTTTTGGAAATCTGAGTTTCCTCTCTTTCTTAAATGTGAAAACATTTACTCTTTAGGAATACATAGTTCCGATATGCTCTTTTAAAGAAATTGAACTTCATTCGTTACTCTTTACGCAACTCAAAACTCAAGTCTTAAAATAAGTTTAAAGCATTTGTAAAAGACTTCTTAAAATAGGGTTCATGCTGAATTATGGATGTGAACAACTCAATTCAAGGTTTTCAATAACCATAGATAGAACTCAATACTTGGAACTCAAGAACTTCAATGATACTACTCATTTCAATAATGATCAACTCAGATGGTTTATGCGGAATTATGAGCATGAACTACTCAACTCAAGGACTCAAAGATACTTATCATCTGAAGAGTGCTCGACTTATAGGGTTCATGTGGAGTTATGGGCATGGACTACTCAACTCAAGGAATTCATGGGTAACATGTAATAGTCTCATGATTAGGAATATTATCTCAAATAGGTTAGGAATTCAATACTCAAGACTTAGAACTTTAAGGTACTACCATGGAAATCATGTATACAACTCTTCTAATTCTTATACTTACTTTCTCAAAACTTAGTTCAAATCGATTGTTGATCTCAAAGGATTCACAATGGAACTCAAAGGCTTTTTTGAACTCTATTCTTAACTCTCTCTTGAATTTAAATTATGAATTCAAGAGTTTTGGTCTATGTTATGAAGGATATCGTGATGATAATGTAGACTCATGAATACATTATCCTCACTCTCATGCTCACTTACTTCAGTCTTGAAACAAGTTATTAGAAATTGTAGAAGACTCCTCGAAAAGACTCAAATGGACTTTCTCAAAATGTTTAAAAGAGCTCTCAAGACTTAACTCTTAACTCTACCTTGAATTTGAATTATGAATTCAAGGTTATGATTCATGTTATAAACGATTTCTAGGTGTTTAGAAGTAGTTTAGAGTAGTTAGAATCAAAGGGAGTGAAGGTACACTTAAAAGGGACTCAAACGGGACAACCGATGGAAAAAGAGTTGGGGCAGGTGACCCTGGCGCATTCCTGGCGCGGGGTGCAAGCCCCAAACTTCAAAAACACCATCCTGGTGCACTTCTAGTGTGCCACGCCAGCTCGGCTAGCGCGTTGCGCCAACAATCCCCCAGACAATTCAACGAATTTCTTCTCTCGTTTTCTGATTCTAAATCGCTTGTAATTGAATTTTTTTCTCAAGTTTTCCTTAGATTCAATTACCCAACCTAAGTACACACTAATCTACTCAAAAAAACACTCAAAACACTCACTTTCATTTCAAGAAATCATCAAAACCTCAACAAAACAAGATTTAGAATGAACTTCAAGAACACCTATCAAGAACTTAAATCCTTCAACTTTTGAGAACGAAATTACGCTGACAATAACATGAATGGCGTGTGGGTGAAGGAACCCAACACTATGGAAGCTTACATACTTCTAAGGGATCAAACCCATGGCGAAAATATGCAACAAAACTCAAGATACTCGACGAACGCTTTGATCCTCTCATATTTTCTCCTCTTTTCTCTTCTTTTCTCTCCTTGAACTCTCAACTAAAACCCTAGGAGTATATTAGGATTATAAAAATGAACTTAATAGGATTAGACTCTTAAAACCTTACTAAAAATGAATTAAATCTGATTGGGCAAGGAAAAGACCGAAATACCCCTCACTACTTTCGAGTAACTTTCCTTAACTGGACAGCCTGACTTTAAAAGGGTATATCTCACTCATCCGACCTTGAAACTTAGAAAACTCGGTGGCGTTGGAAAGATAATTCAAAGAAAGTTCATTAACTATCTTGTAGCTCACCTAACTCATCATGTACTAAGAGTTATGGTCGTTTGAAGTTGACTCATAACTTAAGCATAACTTGCAAAATTTCAGATTTTGCTATTTCCAATTTAGTTCTTTTTTGAACTCAAGGTGCTATATCTAGTTACCTTAACACTTAAGCAATTTTAAATTCCTCGGTAAAATCCTACTCACAACGAAGGATGGTTTGATTCTTAGCTCAAAAAAATTCTAGGGTGTTATAATATCTCCCCATTGGGATTGTTCGTCCTCGAATGACGACTAGACTGGGTATGGAATGGGTTACTCTTACTAAGGTCTGTGTCTAATGGTATGCTCTTACTTTATTCAAGCTTAACCCAAATCCTTAGGTTCAGGTTCTATACCTCTCTATAGGGAATCTCATCCCAAGACTATTACTCTTTACCACCACATTTGTCTTATATCAAGAACCATCTAATGTTTAACAACACCACATTCAAACTTAGTACTCTAACAACTCCATGGACTCCTACTAACCAACTCCTTCAGAGCCAATGAAGGGGTCTCATTTAACTATTTCTCATAGTAAAACCTCATCCTCTTCTTTTATAACCTTCTATGGTATTATCACACCATCATCATCACGATAAGATCATTAACCTTCTCCTTTTAACATCACCTCACTACTAAAAGACCTTTTAAAATATATCTCACATACTCTTTGGGACTAATTACTATCTTATTCTCAAACACTTGACTTGATTTCTCATCTTGTCATCTCCCCCTTAGGTCTAAAGTTGACACTTGAAAGCTTATGGACCTATTCCATTATCATCAACTAGTCTACATCCTCTTTTACTCTAACACTTGGGAGAAGCTTATCTCCTAACTACCGAATCTCCATAAGCAGGTACTAAGACCTCTTTCTAATTACATACCCTCTTGGTACACCTCTTAATGCTCTTTTTACTATTGTGACTTAGCCACACTTCACTGCTCTTATCTAAGGGTTAGGGCCTCTAACTTGTACTACTCATATTTATTGCATCTAACATCTCAATTCCTCACCTACTCTATGTCAAGTCTACCAGATCAAATCCTAACACTAACATCATCACCCTCATGTTGCCATTCTTTCGATCATGACACTCATCTCAAATTCAAGCTTAATTTTCATTACTAAACCCAAATATCAATATGATTGCTCGCTTACTATGATATACCTCATTAATTGATTAGTTCTATACTTGATGCTTATCGTGACCAACGACACTAACTACGGTTTGAGGGTCTACGATTGTCGATAATATAGTAACCCAACCAAGGGTTGGGGTCGTGTCCCAAGAGAGTGGTTTCGAGAATTATTAGAGAAAAAAAATCTAGTTCTAACTAGGCGTAGCTAACGACATTAACGATTAAAAATATTTTAAACTAGAGGGGGACACAAAAGTGTCAAATATCAATTTGGGGGTTTTGTCACAAGTATAGTAAAAACAACAAAAATAACAAGAAAATCAAGTATAGGGAAAAGTTCTTGGGGTGTGACCGTAATACAAGTTGAGATAAATAGTTTGGTACATGCTTTCGATAGGAAATTTGCAAGATAATAGTGACTAGGCTAAGCTTTAGATGGAAATAAGTTCCCTCTCGGGCAACTTACCCCGTTTCAAATGCGATCCTCTCAGACACCCATTTTCTGCATGAAGACCAGCCTACGCCTTAACCCACTCACTCTCTCGAGCTGAGTGTTAGGATATGGGACTAGGGCTCACCCTTTCGGGCTGAACCTCATGTCGACCTACTCCTAAGGCCATCAGTCTAGTGGTCTTGGTTTCGCGACCTCCTTCTCGGGGAAGTCGAAAACACATGGGTGGCTTTGTATTTGCAACTACAAACCCATTAAATTAAACCACAACCACTAGGTGAAATCACCATTAAATACATCTAACCTATCAGCAAGCAAGACCCAACAATAATATCAATACATTTTTGCTAAATCACACCTTAAGAATGGGGGTTTTTAGCCACACATCAAGAAATAAGAAGTTATACCAAAAATGATAAAGAAATCAATGGGTATATGAAATTAAGCCTTAATTTAAGCAAAGGAAGAAGAAAAAGAAGACCCACTTCCAACTTGGGGAAGATGAACTCCTTTCTTCAAGTCTCCCACAAAACCCTCTCCAAACTTGAGAGAAAAATACTAAAATTGATGTTTTAAAAGTGAAAATTAACAATAATGTTCGGACTCTTAAAAATAATAACTAAGGCTAGTATTTATAGTTTTCAGATTTAGTGTGCGGCGGACCGTTCGGCGAGGCTAGTCGCGATCGCTGAATGACTCGGCGAATCACCCTTCTTCTGGTTCATCGCCTTTTGTGCTTTGCCTTTAGAATGTTTGTGTTCTGGACCATTGGGCTGTATAATATTGCTTCGTGAAACTGTTCGGCGAAGCGCCGACTGCTCCTTTCATTGCCTTTTTGATCCACTTCCTTCAGGGCTTCGCATATTGGAACAAATGGCGGAGTGCTTCCCTTCGGCGTTTCGCCAAGAGTGATTGGCGAAGCTTAGGCTTCAGTTTTTACGATCTTTCCAGCCTTTTGTTCCTTTTTGCGCCTAAGTGTCCATGCTTCCGCTAAAACTTCAAATACGTGAAACTTAATAGTTTTCATCAGATATTGAGACAAAATAAGCATTTGAGGACATTATTTCTATTAAAATAAAGCCCTAAATGAGCCCAATTTGTGGACTCATCAACACCCCCAACTTAAACTTTTGTTTGTCCTCAAGTAAAACTCAAGTTCAGCAGTTCAAATAGGATGTCTAAAATAGTGCTACACAAGACTCAATCATGAAAATACACAACAAGACTCAAATTACTCATGCAAAGATCTATTGTGTACTCAAAGATTCAAGTTGTGACACACCATTACCAAAGATTCTCATGCTCACAATACTTGCTACTAATGCAAGTTCAAACTCAACCACAATATTAGAATGCCCTCACACAAAGAATGATTCCATATTTACACACATAAGTTAATCAATTTAAGATCAGGAATCAGATGCAACGCTCACACTCAGAAAAAGGAACACAATGCATGTTTTTACCCATAGGTTTTCCCTTATTTTCCAATCGATCTTCGATTCGGCTTACTCAAGATCAAAAAGGTCTTTTCAAGGCTTGTAATGGGACTAAGTGCAAATGTATGGTTATTTTAGGCTCAGTGACTAATGATCCTCAAGAATTGTGGAGCTTTCAACACTTCCTTTTCTTCACCTTCTTCTATCAATTTTTGTTCTAGTACTTCTAAGTCATCCTATTATTTACTCCATGGATTGCTTGGAAACTCCATTTCTTTTGGACTTTTATTCCACAGTCTTCTTTTTCATTCTTTTCTTTTCTTTTTTCTTTTTCTTTTTTTTATATGGGGGGCTTCCATTTTTCCGCAACACCATGAGTTAGAAGAGACTTTTCTTACACTTCTTGACTTCTCCCTTTTCTTTTCACCACACCCCCAACTTAAGGTTTTGGCTTAAGTTGGCTATTCACTACATCACAAGTCATGAGGATTATAGGTGGTGGTTGAATAAAGGTCTAGGTTTTATCAAGTTTTCTTTCAAAGAAGGGTAAGGCTCCAGGAGTGTTCAAAAGAGTTTCACACGCTCATGGGTAGGTCACAAAAGAGGTATATGTCAAATTGGCTCACACTCTTTAAAGTTGTCTAATATCATTTCAAGAGCACACCTTACTAAATCAATCAGACTAACGGGGCAAATTATAGGTTTATTCATGCATGGTTCAAAGTAAGCTCATCACACAAGGCATCGATACTAAAGCCAAACAAGACTACACATTTTCGCTAGTGTGCAACGATCATCACAAAAGAAATCAATTTGATATATAGCTAATCACAACGAGATGCAAATAGTTCACATATTGCCTATGTAACTTCATTTGGTCTCATTGTAGCCGCACATTCATGATCATTCGATTAAGAGCACTATTCGAGTCATTGGTATTGATCAAAATCGAGACTCAAATTTTGCAAAAAAAATGCCACATCCAACGAACAAGAGGTGGCAAAAAAATTTGGAAGGGTCAAAATCATTTTGCAATTAAAATAAGGAGCCATAAGCTCAAACATCCACAAAAGTAGTGTATAAACACGATAATAGTTCACAACCCAAAATATATAATCAAAATAAATATGCGCAAAGGTGAGCCTCACCCCACCACAATCGAAAAATCATTTGTCCTCAAATGCGAATAAAAGTATCCATAAGTAAAAGTAAGTAAGACAGAGAGGAAAGTAAAAAAAGGTCCTGTCTACACATTCGATCCATCTGTCGGGATCTCAGTCTGAATCAGGGCATTCGACGATCAAAACAATACGGGTAAGATTTTAAAATTAAAATCGGCATTCAATCAATATAATCCTATCAGAGAGGCCCATCACACATCACTAAGATACGATCAATGCAATTGAGTACAAAATTGCTAATCAATAAATTTGGGGTTCGGAAAACCAACCTTAGATGCCGATTAAAATACTAATGAAATGCTACGTAGCAATGTAATCCAACTCCGAGCACCACTCAACAACTCAAATACAGTAAAAACGCAAGAAATATTGAAAATACTAAACGGGTGCGAGTTTGTGAAGGTCTAAAGTGAGGGAAAGTGTAGAGTTTGAAAGTTTAAACCTTTGGCCTTTTAAGAAACCGTCCAGTTCTCGCCCATTCGACGATAGTCGTGGTAGCCGATCCATTCGGTGACTCACTGAGTGGATACTTACCTCACCGAGTTTTACTGGACCTTCAGTTAAATTGGGGGTCCAAACGGTGAACTAGATCGTAGTCATCGACCAGGTCGGCGATTCGCCAATAATTTCCTGGGCACACCGAGTTTTACAGACTCCACTTTGAAGTTGTCTTTAGTCCAACGACGGTCTAAGTCGGGGTCGCCAACTTTCTCGGTGACACACCGACTGGACCTTTGGCTCGCCAATTTGTGATTTTCACTCACTTTCCATACTTTGACCTACACAAACAACACACCATTATTTCTTAAAACAAAAATAAAGCAGTAAAACCTTGTGTTGCCTCCCAAGAAATGCCTTATTCACCGTCGTGGCACGACACAACTCCTCACTCAAGTTCCATTAGTGAGGTTTGCCTCATTTTCATAAGGTCACCCCTCTTTTGGCTCTAGGTAGAGAGAAGATAACACTTGGTCCACTTGGGACCTTTGTTATCATTCACACTCATTCTTCATGTTTCAACACACAAACAAGCAAAACAAAACTAAAAATTAAGTAAGTAACACTATAACTAACAAGAACAAAGTTCAACTTAACTAAAAATTCTAAAGTAACACCACTCCCCGGCAACGGCGCCATGTTGATGCTTATTGTGACCAACGACACTAACTACGGTTCGAGTGTCTACGATCGTCGATAATATAGTAACCCAACCAACGGTTGGGGTCGTGTCCCAAGGGAGTGGTTTCGAGAATTATTAGAAAAATAAAATTTAGTTCTAACTAGTCGTAGCTAACGACATTAACAATTAAAAACATTGTAAATTAGAGGGGGACACAAAAGTGTCAAACATCAATTTGGGGATTTTGTCACAAGTATAGTAAAAACAACAAAAATAACAAGAAAATCAAGTATGGGGAAAAGTTCTTAGGGTGTGACCGTAATACAAGTTGAGATAAATAGTTTGGTACATGCTTTCGATAGGAAAATTGCAAGATAATAGTGACTAGGCTAAGCTTTAGATGGAAATAAGTTCCCTCTCAGGCAACTTACCCCGTTTCAAATGCGATCATCTCAGACACCCATTTTCTGCATGATGACCAGCCTACGCCTTACCCCACTCACTCTCTCGAGCCGAGTGTTAGGATATGGAACTAGGGCTCACCCTCTCGGGCTAAACCTCATGTCGACCTACTCCTAAGGCCATCAGTCTAATGGTCTTGGTTTCGCGACCTCCTTCTCGGGCAAGTCGAAAACACATGGGTGGCTTTGTATTTGCAACTACAAACCCATTAAATTAAACCACAACCACTAGGTGAAATCACCATTAAAATACATCTAACATATCAGCAAGCAAGACCCAACAATAATATCAATACATATTTGCTAAATCACACCTTAAGAATGAGGGTTTTTAGCCACACATCAAGAAATAAGAAGTTATACTGAAAATGATAAAGAAATCAATGGGTATATGAAATTAAGCCTTAATTTAAGCAAAGGAAGAAGAAAGAGAAGACCCACTTCCAACTTGGGGAAGATGAACTCCTTTCTTCAAGTCTCCCACAAAACCCTCTCCAAACTTGAGAGGATACTAAAGCTGATGTTCTAAAAGTGAAAATTAACAATAATGTTCAGACTCTTAAAAATAATAACTAAGGCTAGTATTTATAGTTTTCAGATTTAGTACTGCAGCGGACCGTTCGGCGAGGTTAGTCATAATCGTCGAATGACTCAGCGAATCCCCCTTCTTTTGATTCATCGCCTTTTGTGGTTTGCTTTAGCATATTTGTGTTCTGGATCATTGGGCGGTATAGTATTGCTTCACGAAACTGTTTGGTGAAGTGCCGACTACTCCTTTCATTGCCTTTTTGATCCACTTCCTTCAGGGCTTCGCATACTGGAACAAATGGCAGAGTGCTTCCCTTCGACGATTCACCAAGAGTGATTGGCAAAGCTCAGGCTTCAATTTTTACATTCTTTCCAGCCTTTTTGTTCCTTTTTGCGCCTAAGTGTCCATGCGTCCGCTAAAACTTCAAATACGTGAAACTTAATAGTTTTCATCAGATATTGAGACAAAATAAGCATTAGAGGACACTATTTCTATTAAAATAAAACCCTAAATGAGTCCAATTTGTGGATTCATCAATAACCTTCTGAACATCACGACCGTCTCAAACAAATCATAAGCCTAGCTTAGATCTATCACTTTATGAATACTTTTTCTCTTCTATTCAACACTTACCCTTGGTCATTACCTTCACAATGACACTTCATCACAAACTCCTTTCTAGCTAAAATACACTCTACATCCTATGATGGAATCATCACAACTCATCACTTCTTAGTCTACCCATAAGGGAAAACTCTTCATTAATAATTTATTAGGTGTATGACTATAGTAACATAGCTTGTCGAAACACCATCTTCCTTACTTAGATTACTAAACCTCTTCATACTTTCCTCTAACTTTGGGCTCTTTCCCTACTATTGCTCATAATCTCGTAGCTAACGCTACCTTTTTGGGTGAAAATATACCCATGCTCTAAACATACCATCCTCTTAAAGGTCTCATCTGAATAAGGTTTAGGGAAGAGTATACAACTCGCTTTTAACTTAAACGCACGATTCATATGAATATGAGTGCATTCCTCTGAAACTCAATACTTAACTCACTTATGGGCTTCTTTCAAGCCCCTCTGGAGTCTCATGACTTCCTCAAGACCTTTGCTAAGAGAAACTTATCGATAAGGGACTGATTTTTCTTTTCAACCACCACTAGTATGACGGGTAGTCGAAGGAATCTGAGAAACACACGAGTATGAATAAATCTCTATGACATAGCTTTATTGCACGATTAAGAGTATGAAAGATAGGAAACTTTTCTTAAATGTTTGTAGTCCCTCGTTTATAGAAGTGGGGCCCTCACAACCATAAACAATACCCTACTTGACACGACTTCATAGATACCCTAGGATACTTGAACTCTGTGCTCTAATACCAAGTTAGTCACGACCCGAGCCTACACCCTGGATGTGGCCGACACTCGATAACCATTGATGGTCCCCAAGTGAACCCTCATCCTGGCTGACTACAAGCGGAAAACTGATTCAAGCATACAAAGCTTAAGAACTGAATAAATTCATGAAACTCAAATACAAAGCTTTAACCCTAATGATTTACTCTGAATATAAATAAAATATTCAACTATCCAATAATAGACAACTTAAGTCTTTAAACATTTAATAAGATAAATAAAACAGATTTCTCAAACTCTATTGTCTATCTATGAAGCCTCTAACTGACAAAGATGGAAGTCGGGACAAGACCCACGACATCCTAACAACTGATATAACTGAAAGTACAAGTGGAACCCTCCATAAGCAAGGAGGCTCACCATAGCTAACTCAAACTCCATGTGGTATCAACGAAGCTCCTGTTGATGACCCTGAATACCTGTATCTGCATCATGAAATGATGCAGGCCAAATGGCTCAGTACATCGAATGTACGAGCATGTAAGGGGAATTATAGAGCATAACATAAGCTTGAACTTGATAAAAAAGAAACATACTAAACTCTTCTCAACTCACTCACTACTACAAATGGGCCGTTTAACTACAATAAAATACAACATTAACGACAATAATATTTGCCGCTATATCATGTACCAGCCAATGGTCTTTGGCCGGAAATACCAAGGTTGACAAAGGCTTTCATGGCCATTGTGCGAAATGCTGGAAAAGGGTAGCATGAATTGCCGCTAAAAATTATTAGCTTTTACGGCAATTATTTACAGTAATTATATTAGCTACTAAAGCTAATTTCTAATGGATAACTATGGTGTTTTAGCATCCATTCTTTTAGCCGATAAATCTATATAAATTGCTACTAAAAGTTAGTAGTTCTAACGGCAATTTTCAATGGCAAATAATGACTACAATATCCCTTCAAAAAAATGTCTTATATTTCCTTTTTAGAGTCAATTTTTATGGCAGGTAAATTCAGATGAATTGTCGCTAATAGTTGACATCTTTAAATTTTAATGGCAATTGTTTGAAGGCAATACTAAAAGATACAATTGTTTAGCCGTCATTAATAATAATACTTCATTTATAGAGAATAGAAACAACAAAGTTTAGCAAATACTAAAAATATATTACTATTAATTGATAAAATAGAATATATCTCATAAAATCTAGACAAATAAAAGGAAGTACTAATCCAAAATATGAATGCCACAACTTATAAAATCTTATATTGTTCCTACTAATATATTGAATAATATATTCAAATTATTTTTGCAACTCTTCTTCATATTGAAATCTCCCGCATGTAAAATTTGCGAACTTTATATTGTAAGACCTGAAATAAGAAAATAAATGTGTCAAGAGATTAAAAGTATATAATATATAAAAACATCGCACGTAGTGTGACTAATTAGAAAAATTACAAGCAAGAAGCATCCATTAATAAGAAGTCATAATCTTTCATATGGACTTAGAATTACATTATCTTATATTCCTAGGCAAAAATTGAGAATATAAAAAGACATGGAGGAAGAATATGCTACAGTTGAAGTTCATCAAATTGGGGCAGCAAACCACTCATAACAAAGGTTAACAAAATGAGCAATCAGGAAAGGCGAGAAGTGAATTGTAATGTGCGCTGAAAAGGATTTACTAGTTAAGCAACTTATGCAAAGGAATACTATCCAACAACTTGTTCGAGAGAATTATGAATCCAGTTGCTAGAAAGAATTGAAAAGAACATAGGTGTGAAAGGGAAAAATTGAACATAGTTGTGCGTTTGTTGTCAGCTTAACCATAATCATATTGAGAAACTCAACAACAATATAGTAAAAACTTCTTGCGTAGCATATGTGATTGAAGTCCTTAAGCTCTACTTCTCTCTTCTCTTAAAATGGGGACTTAATTTAGTATTTTGGAGCTGCTAGAAGAAATGAACATATTTATGATCTCTGTTTTCTCTAATAATTTGCTGAAAGTTAACAAAGTACGACCTGCTAAAAATGAAGCCACTTCGAAGCTCGATTCTGTATATAATTTGGCAGCAACTAATTGTTGAAAGTAGAGGTGCTACATGTAATTTTCTAATGTTCTTCAATTAAAAATTTTACTAAGGAATTCTGAAGAAGCAAAAGTTTTTTCTCTAAGGTATTTAAGCATCTTATACTAATGTTAAAGGAGAGTAAACTCTTTTGTCCAAGAGATTTGCGAGTCTAATTTATGGGCTGATTTGCAGAGAGCAGAGTAATGGAATAGTAGTAATGAGATTAACCGTCGTTATAGATCTTACTTGACCTTTAGTCGATGTAGTTGGGAGCAACTAATTGCTGAAAGTAGAGGATTTACCGGTAATTTTTCTAATGTCTATCAAGTAGAAATTTCACATACGAATTCCGACGTAGCAACAAATTCCAGAAAGTAGAGGTGCTACAGTTCAAATATTAAAAAGTCAATAATTAGAGCTCCTCAACTGTATGTTTAACATTAAAATAAACTGATTTATATTTCCTATTTTCTGTCCAACAAAGCAAGCAAATTATACAGTCAAACACCTAGCAGAAATCACAAAGGAGGGATAAAAGAAGATAACACATCTAAATAGAGACACTATCGACACAATAACAAAACTCATGTTCATTAATAGATATTTTACTATTTTCTTAAGTTGTGATCTGTTTTATTTAGTTGTGTGTTTGTTGTAACCTTAACAATGATCATATTCAAGACTCAACAAAAGAATAGTAAAATATCCCCACATCGCTTACGTGCTTGATGTCCTTAAGCTCTACTTGTCTCATCTCTAAAAATGTTGGCTAAATTTAGTAATATGGAATTAAGGGAGAAAATGAAAACACTAATAATCCTTGTTTTCTCTATTAACTAACAGAAAGTTACCAAGTGTGATAGGATAAAAAATGAACCACTTTATAGTTCATAATGAATGAACCCCCGGATAAAGAAGAAAATATCCCCTCCCTTTTACTAAACCATAGGGAGCTCGATTTCATATATATTTGGGCACCATCTAATTGTTCAAACTAGAGGTTCTACAATTGATTTTGTTAATGTTACGTTCTTCAAGTAGAAAATTAACTATGGAATTCAGATGTAGCAAGAAACTTTCTCAAAGGTAGCTACCCTTCTTAAACTAATGATGAAGGAAAGTAAACTATTTTGTCCAAGAGATATGTGAGTCTAGTTGTCGAACTGATTTACAGAGAACAGAGTATGGAAGGTAGTAATAAGATCCACCATTGTTACAACTCTTGTTTGAGCTTTAGTAGATTTATTTGGGTAACTACTAATTGCTCGAGTATTAGCTGATGCATATAGTTGTTGAGACTTTAAGCTTGGTTAGATATCTATCAGTGTCAACTATACTCAGATCCAATGCTATTGAGAGAATATGCTCTCCTGTTTGTATCTTAGAATTCTGTAGCTCAACACAATATTTACTATAGTTTAAAATCTATTCATAAAATGAAAAAAACGCTTATGATAAAACACCTGAAAGAAGCTCTGAAATTGTAAACTCAAGTCAATAACTCTGCGGTATAGAAGCTCACAACGGTATATCTAACATTTAAATTAACTAATAATCTGGGAAGTGAAAGGAATTGTAGCATAGTGCTGCAACTGAATTACGAGTTGCAAAGATGAGCTAGAGGAAACTGTTTTGTAATACGATATCAACTACTAAATGGTTGTTTATTGTGCTATTGGTAGCTTATGAAAAGCTAGATAATAAGGACCTTATACCATTGTAATAACAAGATGTTTATTTTTCGTAGTATCCCTAAAGTGAATCTGAACTTTTATTCTAGTTGAGTTTTATCAATGTGTAGAGACTAATGTACCAAGTTGTGTTAGGTCTTTCTAGCCATGAATTCTTTGCGAATAGATATCTAGAGAGTCTGAAGATCCCTATTTTGTATATCAACTGAACTTATATTCACTGATATTCAGATTATACAACACACACGCAACTACAACTAAGATCTAAAAACAATATAGAGAAAATTGATGTTACCCGATTCATCATAAGGTTGATACTAAGCTTGCACATTGAATAGTCAATCAATAAAATTTATTACCATCTTATTTAAAGAAATTGCAACTCACTTAGTGTCCTTTTTAATTTGCAAGTCTATCCAGCTATATGTCATAGAGAGTGAACTCGCAATCTTTTCCAACAATATGTCAAAAGAAATCGCAAGTTCAAAGTCCATAAAGTTATTCAATTAACATAGGCATGGAACAATAGTAATAGAACTAGTCGTCGTTACAACTCTTACTCAACCTTTAGTGGATGTAACTGGATAGCAGCTGATTGATAGAGTTTTAATTATCGCCCAGTTTGATAATAAAACTAGCCATCGTTACAACTGTTTTTCTAGCTGCTCTGTACTTCTAACAAATCGAAAAGGGTGGGTGTAGTTAGAAAGTTGTTGTTCGACAGTTTATATAAGTTAGTATTTTTCATACTGGAATAGAGACACAAGTGTATGAGTATGAGAGTTTTCATTATGTTTTTCTCATCCTCTATCATAAGAAATAAATTCAACACTCAATGATGCAGCACGAGTTGCAACAACAGTTTACTTGTACTAATTGTCATATTCACAGTGGTACTTTTGAGTGATCATGATACATGTAAATTTATTTTGTACAACAGTATATTTTTTCCAGTTACCAAGATTGCTTAACAGTTTCAATCATGAATATACTCAGCTCGAGTCTCAATTAGTTGAAGTAGGTAGTAAATAACATTAAGTTTATTGTTCTTTAAGAACACGATATGATACTGTTTGTTTTGAATCTAGTCCACACAATTTTACCTTAATATTTTTGTAGTATTCAGAGGTTTCATTAAAGTTAAATTGGTCCTCCATCTACCATCACAATATTGTTTCTTCACTTCATACAACAATAGGAAAAACAAAGGAATCAATTCAATAAATTGCAAATAATTAAATAAAAATCATATATCACAAACACGACCTAACAAACACATATTAATGAACAACGATGTTACTAGGTTACTATAGAGACAGAAACATAAAAGCAATTATACATCAAACATTATATTCTACATACATATAGACACAGAAACAGAGGAGAACATTAACACATAAAGTAAATTTGGATAGTAGCGATCTACTTACCTAAATACTTGGTCATGGACGTCGTTGAAAGTTTCTTGATATCGCTGCTCTGACGGAATAAGTCCTCAACGTCCTAGATTACTAGTGTTTTTCTTATGCGGGTGGGACTTGGGAGAGGGTTTTATTTGCAAAAGGTGGGAATTTTCCTTATAAGAAGGGGAAAACAATTTTGGCAAAAGCGTGAGTTTTTCTTTATAGAAGGGGAAAAGGTTGGCAAAAGTGGGACTTTTATTTTTAGAAAAAGCAATTTAAAGGTTTTCCGGACATTCTTTTCAATTGTTGCTAGAAATGTACTTTATTGCTTGCCATTATAAATTAGCCCTTAATATTGTCACGACCCAACCCACCGGGTCGTGCGGGCACCCACTCTAACGCCTAAGTAGGAGAACCCACATATCCCAATAGTTAAAACATGCAAACAAATTAACGAAAAATGGAGGTAAACGAAATCATAGGGTTTTCATAAATAAAACTTTTAAACAATTTAGATTTAAAACTTGTAAGTAACTAACACCCCCAAGAATCTAGTCTAAACAGGTATAAGAGCTACTAAGAGTACAAACTGGACTTAATTTAATAAAAGACACAGCTCTCACCATGTGAAAAGAAAAGTAGAAGCTGTTGGAGGATTCTTCATCTTCATCTAAGGAAACATCACCCACCTGCATCCAGACTATGTCAAAACGACATAGCAAAAATAGTATCAGTACAAACCATACGTACTGGTAGGCATCATCGGTCAACCCGACGCCTACCACATAACATAAGAAAACAACCAGCAAGAAATATGCAATAAACCACTCGCTTCTCCACCTTTACCCTCTCTTGAAAACCTCGAAATTACACTAGTACTCTAACTGATAACCACCCTCTCGGTCAACCTACTTACTAGGTTCTTGATCATAGCCTAAACTTTCTAACACATAGAATAATCCCCAACACAATTACAAGCATTTCCGACTAACCGATCCCGTCATACCCTTACTTCCTCTTCATATTACCTCACCAAGGCCACACAGTACATTACGTCAAGCTTATAGCTACTACCCACAACCCATTCCTCCAAAGTGAAATCAACCTAAGAAATTTCATCACGAACACTACCCCCACTCCTCGTCATCACAACACGCGAACAACCCTTGCTATCAATTATTCGACCCTTGAACCATTGGCTTATCCCCATTTCATTCGACAACACAATACCCAACAAGTTTACTCAACACAAAGAACAATCACATATATGTTCTCATAGACATATAGCCACTCCAGGGAATCACAATATAATTTATCATTACGAACCACATTCAATTTCATGATTCTCAAATATCACAGTTAAGTCAAGCCAATATGTTAGCATACCAGAGCGTGGTACCCGATCTAATGTTTATGTCGAAACGTGGCAACCGATCCCATAATTATGCTGGAACGTGGCAACTAATCCAAGTTAGTGTGTCGGAATGCAACACCCAATCCATTCACAAGCCTAAATAACAAACACAAGTATATCATCACAAACATACAACAAGAGTGATTCATAACATATAATTCTTCGTTCATACTATTTACATTAGGTGTGATCAACAAGCTTCGTTCACATACATGCACGTATTACAATAAATCAAGAAACAACCTACAACACACAATCATAGAATCACAATCATCACTAATGAACTACTCATCCACGTATATCATGTAAGCATTAATTCAACCATACCTAACCCTAGTTCATCATCTAAGGCTTCTTCCTAAGATTTAATCATATTTCGTTTCGTGCACAAAGGTCTACGCATAAATCCTACCGTTGATTTACATATATTACGCAGTGGGCACAGATTTATAGCTACTCAATTCATAAAACCTAGCCTACCTAGGCGTCGAGCAGCTGCACGGAGTTTTGGTCTTTGATTCTTGTTTCTGGGATTTATAACGGTAATCTTGACAGAAAATCCGCGATCCATCGACATCTTCATGCTAGAAATCTCTCTCTCTCTCTTCCCCAAGCTTGGAGCAGCTTTTTGGGGATTCTAGGGTGTTTTACGACTAATTTAGGTATTTTATGAAGGAGGAAATAGGATTTCGCGTTATTTACATTCTGTCTCGTCCTATCCCGCTCTGGCGTCAACTTACCCTACCCTGGCGCTGCCGCAATAGTATCATCTGGCCCGCCCTGGCAGACAGTGGCCCAAAATTTCCTGAATTTTTGCTTTTCCTAATTAACGATGGCTCGGGTCGTTACAATAGATACAAATTTACCCCTCGTTCGTCCCCGAATGATTAATACACGGATAATCACCCACCCTATTTCCGAAGTACTTCCAAACTAACGAATAGGGCCACCACGGAACCACGAAGAATGGTGACTTTTCAACTAGTCGATACAAGAAAGGTGTGGATTCCATCCCATTTTTTTGGTCAATTTTTGCTACTCAATTGCTACAAGTAATTTTTAAAAAGAAATAGTGATAAGAGTTGAAAATAAAAGATTTGGTCGTTGGCAAATTGGTAAGATTTGCAACCCTTTGGACTTTGCTACATTTGCCTATGTTATTAGTGACATAGGCATGGTTTTCTCCTTCTATAAATAGAACATTATTGCTCATTACTAGAACACACCAAGTTAGAGAGAAAAAACCATTTTGAGAGCAAAGTAAGGTATTCCATAGACTATACATGAAAAATAGTCTGTGAAGAAAAATAGAGTGTGAGCGATATTTTAATAAGGTGGAAATCAAAAGACTGTTATTTCTTTTCAGTGTGTAGTAGTCACTTTGAGTATTGTATTTGTGACTACACAGTGTAAAATTCCTTACTATAGTGATATCAGTTGCTCCTCTTGACCCGTGGTATTTCCCTTATTTAAAATGGGTTTCCACGTAAAATTCTTGGTGTTATTATTTTCCCATTTATTTTCATTATTTTGACCATATATATTTTTGTGTTAGTCCACATTTTTCCAACAAACTGGTATCAGAGCCAAGGTTTTATCTGAGTATTCTCTGTGGTTGCAGCAAAGTCTAAACTTCCACATCAGAAAAGATTTACTTTGGTTTGCAATAACTTCATATTTTGAAAATGATGGAAGCAAACACAAGTAGAATGGTTACTTTGAATGGTGTTAATTATGCCATTTGGAAGGGGAAATTGGAAAATCTGCTTTCTGTCAAGAATTTTTACCAACCAGTCTTTACCACTGTAAAGCCTGATAATAAAATAGATGAAAAGTGGAATGTTACACATACAGGTTTATGAATTCATTAGGCAATAGTTTGACGATAATGTGTTAAACAAAATGTTCTTAATAAAGCAAATGTTGAGTTTAAAGTATCATGATGGTTCTCCGATGGCAGACCATCTGAATAATTTTCAGGGGATCATGAACCAATTATCTATTATGGGCATCAAATTTGATGAAGAAATTCAAGGCTTGCTTCTACTTAGTTCCCTTAAGACTCTTGGGAAACTTTTAGAACTTCATTCTCAAATTCTTCTCCGGATGGTGTGATCTCTATGGATTCCGCCAAAAGTAGTGTCTTGAACAAAGAGATGAGAAGAAAAACTCAAGGTTCTTCTTCGTCGGATGTCCTGATAACTGGCTCCAGGGGGAGAAACAAAACTCGTGGTTCTCATAATAGAGAACAAAATAGGAGCAAATCCAGAGGCAGACTTAAGGATATTGAGTGTTTTCATTATGGCATGAAAAGGCACAAAAAGAAGTTTTACAAGAAGTTGAAGAGGGAGAACAAAAACAAAGAGGAAACTAAAGAAGATAGGAATGAAAATTGCCTAGCCACCGTTACCACCGAAGATCTTGTTATCGTCCTTGATGCAGATATGATAAATATTACTTGTGATGAGTCAAGATGGGTTGTGGACACTGGTGCCGCATCTCATGTGACATTAAGGAAGGATTTTTTTTCTTCCTATACTCCTGTTGATTTTGGAACCTTGAGTATGGGTAATGAAACTGTATCTAGGGTGGTTGGTATCGGTACAATCTGTTTGGAAACTAGTGTTGAAACTAAACTATATTTGAACAATGTGAAACATGCTCCTGATGTTCGTCTGCACCTGATATATGTTGGTGTTTTAGATAATGAAGGATATGTTAGTACCAACAATGATGGAAAATGGAAGCTCATTAAGGGTTCCTTGGTTATGGCTCGTGGTAACAAACATCGTGGTTTATACTGGACTACGGCTTCCGCTTGTGTTGATATGGTGAATGCAGTTGAGAGCGATAACTCTTCAACGTTATGGCACAAGAGGCTTAGTCACATCAGTGAAAAAGGAATTAATGTTCTAGCCAAGAAGAAATTATTGTCAAATTTCAAAAGTGCTAAATTAGAAAAGTGAGAGCACTGCTTGGCTGGTAAACAAAATAGAGTTTCCTTTCAGTACTACCCTCCTTTGAGAAAGACGGAGTTGCTTGAGTTGGTGCACTCTGATTTATGTGGTCCAATAAAGACAAGGACATTGGGTGGTGCACTCTACTTTGTCACTTTTATTGATGACTGCTCGAGAAAACTTTAGGTCTATGTCTTGAAGACTAAAGACCAAGTGTTAGGTGTCTTCATGCAGTTTCAGGCTTCAGTTGAAAGAGAAATTGGAAAGAAACTGAAATATATTCGTACTGATAATGGTGGTGAATATTGTGGACCATTTGATGAATACTGCAAGCAACAAGGTATTAGAAACCAGAAGACTCCTCCTAAGACTCCTCAACTTAATGGTTTGGATGAGAGGATGAACAGGACCTTGATGGAAAGAGTTAGATGTTTGCTTGTTGCCGAACTCAATTTAGGGTGAGGTTTTATTGACCGTTGCACATGTTATTAATCTATCTCCTGCTGTTGCTTTGCAAAATGATGTACCAAATAGTGTTTGGTATGGAAATGATGTTTCCTATGACCATTTGAGAATATTTGGTTGCAAAGCTTTTGTACATGTGCCGAAAGATGAGAGGTCAAAGTTAGATGCCAAGACAAGGCAATGCATCTTCATTGGGTATGGCCTTGATAAATTTGGTTACTATGATCTAATTGAGAAGAAATTTGTGAGAAGCCGTGATATTATTTTCATGGAGAATCAAACAATTGAAGATATTGACAAAGCGGAGAAGCTAGAATCTTCAAGTTTTGATGGCATAGTTCATCTAGATGAAGTTCCTCACACAAGTATGCATGATGTTGTTGGGCTTGATGATTATGGTGATGCCCATAATCATGTATCGAATCAACATGTTGATGTTGATATTAACAATGATTTTGTTGTTCATGATCCTCATGCTCATGAAGTTGTGGACGATTCAAATATTTCGCTTAGGAGGTCCACAAGACAACGGGTTCCTTCCTCTCATTATTCACCCAATGAGTATGTGTTACTCACTGACGGGGGAGAACCTGAATGTTATGAGAAGGCCATGGAAGATGAGCACAAAGATCAATGGATTGAAGCCATGCAAGATGAGATGAAGTCTCTGCATGAGAACCACACTTATGAGTTGGTAAAATTGCCCAAAGGCATGAGATCTTTGAAGAACAAGTGGATGTTCAAAGTTAAAGTTGAAGAACAAAACTTGAAGCCCAGATACAAAGCTAGATTGGTTGTTAAGGGATTTGGTCAAAGGAAGGGTATTGACTTTGACGAAATATTTTCTCCTGTTATGAAAATATCCTCGATTCGTACAGTTCTAGGTTTAGCTGCTACTCTTAATTTAGAGATTGAGCAGATGGATGTGAAGACGATTTTCCTTCACGGTGACCCAGAAGAAGAGATTTATATGGAACAACCTGAGGGCTTCAAAGTAGATGGTAAAAAAAATTTTGTGTGCAAACTCAGAAAGAGACTCTATGGCCTAAAGCAAGCTCTTAGACAATGGTACAAGAAGTTTGAATCTGTTATGGGAGAGCAAGGCAATAAGAAGACTTCTTCAGATAATTGTGTATTTGTACAAAAATATTCTAACGATGACTTTATCATCCTTTTGTTGTATGTGGATGATATTTTAATTGTGGGCAGGAATACTTCCAAGATTGACGAGTTGAAGAAAGAGTTATGTAAGTCTTTTTCTATGAAAGACTTAGGTCATGCCAAACAAATTTTGGGTATGAGAATTACTCGTCTCAGAGATGAAAGGAAGATTTATCTGTCATAGAAAAAGTGCATTGAACGTGTACTAGAGTGTTTCCATATGAAGAATGCTAAGCCTGTTAGCACACCTTTTGCTGGTCATATGAAGTTGAGCAAGAAGATGTGTCCCACAACTAGGGAGGAAAAAGAGAGCATGGCCAAAGTTCCATAGTCCTCCGTAATCGAAAATCTAATGTATGCAATGGTATGCACTAGACCTGATATTGCTCACGCAATTGGTGTTGTCAGTAGATTTATCAAAAATAAGGGAAAAGAGCTTTGAGAAGCTGTGAAGTGGATACTCAGGTATCTTAGAGGAAGCTCAGATGAATTGTGTTTTGGAGCATTTGATCCAATCTTGAAGCGTTATACAGATGCTGATATGGCAGGTGACCTTGACAATAGAAAATCCATTACTGGATATTTGTTTACTTTTTCAGGGGGAGATATATCATGGCAATCGAAGTTTCAGAAGTGTGTTGCACTATCTACAACTGAAGCTGAGTATATTGCGGTTACTGAAGCCGGCAAGGAGATGATATGGCTAAAGCGATTTCTTCAAGAGCTTGGTTTGCATCAGATAGAGTATATTGTCTATTGTGACAGCCAGAGTGCAATAGACTTAAGCAAGAACTCCATATACCATGCTAGGACAAAACACATCGACGTCAGATATCATTGGATTCGTGAGAAAGTGGAGAGTGAATCACTTCACGTTAAAAAGATTCACACAAGTGAAAATCCTGCGGATATGTTGACTAAGGTGATACCGAAAGACAAGTTCGAGTTATGCAAAGAACTTGTGGGTATGAGCTCTCTCTAAAGAAAATAGAGATACCTCCTTCTGGTCAACAGGACTGGAGGGGGAGATTTGTGAAGTCCATCCCATATTTTTTGGTCAATTTTTGCTACTCAATTACTACAAGTAATTGTTAAAAAGAAATAGTGATAAGAGTTGAAAATAAAAGATTTGGTGGTTGGCAAATTGGTAAGATTCGCAACCCTTTGGACTTTGCTACATGTGCCTATGTTATTAGTGACATAGGCATGGTTTTCTCCTACTATAAATAGAACATTATTGCTCATTTCTAGAACACACCAAGTTAGAGAGAAAAAACCATTTTGAGAGCAAAGTGAGGTATTCCATAGACTATACAAGAAAAATAGTCTGTGAAGAAAAATATAGTGTGAGCGATATTTTAATAAGGTGGAAATAAAAAAAGTGTTATTCCTTTTGAGTGTGTAGTAGTCACTTTGAGTATTGTATTCGTGACTACACAATATAAAATTCCTTACTATAGTGATATCAGTTGCTCCTCTTGGCCCGTGGTTTTTCCCTTATTTAAAAAGGGTTTCCACGTAAAATTCTTGGTGTCATTATTTTCCCATTTATTTCCATTATTTTGACCATATATATTTTTGTGTTAGTCCACGTTTTCCCAATAAAAGGTACTATACCCAAAGACTAGAAGAAAAATCAAGGCAACACACGAAGAAATGAAAGTGTTAAAACTACAATGTCTAGCCCGCCAAGGCGGCAACCCTCTAGCTGAGGTGGGGCCGCTATGGCAAGGATACTCCCGCTAAAGCGGGAGATCGGAAACAGTAAAGGGGGAATGAGGAATTTTTTTCCTCATTTCTCCCTTTTCACTCAAACTCTCCCAAAAATCCTCCCGATCACTCTCCTTCGAACATCAAAACTCAACTAATATTATTTTTCCTTACGAACTTTACTTCTATACTTGATTAACAACGATTGCATGACAATTAACTAATCGAAATTAGACGATTTTTGGGTAGTTATTCGAAAATGAAAATAGGTCGCTAGTTTTGATAGATAAACGTAGCATGGACACTTCCCTTACGTCCCCAATGTCTCCACAACGTCCTGGGTGTAAGGATTTTGTAGAAATACGGTTAAATCAATACCAAAATGGGTGGGGGAAGTTGAAGGGTGTCTTGACATAAATCTCGGATTTGGGCACTATTTAGGGGTTATTTTGCTGAAATAATTGTATATTTAGGTTCTAGGGTAGTTAATATACTCTGATCTGTTGAAATTCTGTCGAAAACGGGGATTTTGGGATGAAGAGTCGCCATGAACGCGCCTGTTGTTCATCCCAAATGAAGGCAGCTATGGCGACCTTCATCCTGCTGTGGTGGCCACCATAATCCCGCTCTAGCGGGATTTAGGGAACTAGTAGCCTGAGTCCCCAACTCAGGATTTTTCCCTCTTCCCTTTTTCCTACCTTAAACTGTCTATTTCTATCGTGTTCTAATGCGCACTTTCCATCTCTTGCAGGCTTCTCCAAATGGCAGTGCTAAATGAGGAAAACCTACCCTTCATCTAATTTCCCGACGCTGTTAGTTGGGAGAGGCATCATGATAATAGAAATGCGGGGTGCTGCTGCGAGAGAGGGTTTGTGTTACTCAAGTTGGAAGAGAAGGCGCCTGCATTTTATGCTCGCCTGAAGGAGTTTAGATGGACTCCACTGACTGAGGCTCCCCCGAATGCACTGCCTATTGTACGATGGGACGATCCTCACCCTGTTATCCGTATCTCGGGAGTTGATATTCCCTTGAAAGCCACCGCCACTAATGAGGCTCTAGAGGTGCCGGAGGTCTCGAACGCTGAGTACGAGGCCAAGCTGAGGGAGATGGATCTGGAATGGCTGAGAGACACCCTGATGGAGCCTGCCCATCGGGATCAAGTCTATTGGCCCACTGCGGAGCGCTTTACTAGCACGGATTGGTCGCTTGATGCTAAGAGGTGGCTACATTTGGTGACTAGGAGGATCCGCTCGTCGGGAAACCGCATCGACGTGATCTTTCCTCGGGCCTTGGTGGTGGCATGCGCTATACAGGTCATCGAGTTGAATGTGGGGCACAGGTCATTTTGGAGTGGAAGATGTTCTATCGAGGTAATAAAAAGGCTTTTTTCTTACCGAGACTTATTATGACCCTGTGCAAGCGGAAGGGAGTACCATTTTTTTACGCCCATGAGGTGCTTCCTATGGATCCCCCCTTAACCGTCTTTTGGTTAGAGAAAGTTCTACTTCCCGGAGCAACAGGAGGAGAACGGGTAGGGCTAGTAGTAGTAAGGCAGCCGTGGATTCAGACGACGAGTCCCCACTTTCAGGTGCACGGGGCGAAGAGGATCTGGCGGCCGTCCGGAAGAGATTGGGGAGTGCCTTTGCTGACTTCACTTCGATTCCACCCAGCACTGCCCTAGAGGTCGAGATTCTCCGCCGGGAGCTACACCAGGAGAGGAGTAAGGGTCTGGAAAGGGATCGTCTGATGGTCCGGATATGGAAGACCGTGAGGACCATATTCACTTGTGTTGCCCTGGTCAGGAGCTTTCCCGGGTCGAGAAAGGAGATTTCCAGCACTTTACTTCCTGGACGAGGCCGTGACAAGCCTTGTGCCTCCGGAGGATTTGCGCTCAGATGTTGACACCTCCCAGTCCCAGAGTCCCTGATTTGGTTTTCGCCCTTTTTGGGATTGTAAATTTTAGAATAACTTGGTTTTTATCTTTCTACCTTTCTTATGTTTTGTAAGCACTTGGATGCTAGATTTCCTGATTTTTCCGTAGTAAATGGTTAATTACTAAGTTTTAGAAACTATTCTCGATTGCTGAATACTGATAGAATTGCAGGGGTTAGCCCGGATACCTTTTGGGGACCTTATCAGGAAACTTGGAATACTAGAGAGGGCAGGTTGAGGTTCTGCCTCGCCTCATCCCGCTCTGGCGGAGGAGTTCCCACTTTGGTGGTGTCTCATTGGCGGGAAAAATCCCGCTTCATCGACTCCGGTGGGACCAGAACCCAGGCCAATATTTTTCTGGGGTTTTTCTCTTTTCTAATTTTCCCCAAAGGTTCCCAGCCTCACCAAACAGTCTTAGGACAGTTCTCCAAGCTAGGAAAAAAAATCATTGTCTACCCCAAATTCATCCCACGATACACGAGCCAATACATTCTCATTATTTCAGCACCACAACCCACACATCCCCAGGATACACCCAAACGCTCACGCGGTCATTACATAAGCGCAAGACACGCTCAGATCTTCCTCACAAATCATTTCGTAGTTTTTGTATAAACCCTCTCATCGAATCTAGTCAGGACCTTCTTTTCACAACGGGCTTCACAATACTCAAGTCGTTACAACTTGCATAATTTCAATCAATTAAGCCAACACATTGCACATATCAAAGTTTAGACACACATTTATAGTGCACATAATCAAATTCATGCAATTACAACTTTCACATTCACAGTTAATTCAGGAAACAAGAAGCATGCATTCACATAATTCAACATACAACTCACAGACAAGTCCAAAATCTTTAATTAGTTACTTCTTTCCATGTATGACCATTACCAATCATCCATATATTTACACCACCCCTAGGGCCAGATACCAATTGGAACCTTCTCAGCTCTAATTTACCTTGCTTGTGTTCCTTTAGTTGTGACCACGACGTCCGGTCCACTTTGTTGATACCAATTGGAATCGGGAGATACCAATTGGACTCAACTCATACCACAAGCGACACTTTGCACGAAAGGAAAGAATGAGTGGAACTATTTCCTAGAATGCTTCCTAGCTTCCTGAAGATTAGATGTGGACGTCAACACACCAATCCGCAGGAGTCTAGTCCACATTTTGCTCTTGTACTGGGAGACTGGTAACCTGGGCTCCGATACCAATTTGTCACGACCCAACCCACAGGGTCGTGTAGGTACCCTCTCTAACGCCTAAGTAGGAGAACCCTCATATCCCAATAGTTAAAACATGCGGAAAAATTAACGAAAAATGGAGGTAAACGAAATTATAGGGTTTTCATAAATAAAACTTTTAAACAATTTAGATTTAAAACTTGTAAATAACTAACACCCCCAAGAATCTAGTCTAAACAGGTACAAGAGCTACTAAGAGTACAAAGTGGACATAATTTAATAAAAGACACAGCTCCCACCATGCGGAAGGAAAAGTAGAAGCTTCTGGAGGATTCTTCATCTTCATCTAAGGAAACATCACCCACCTGCATCCAGACTATGTCAAAACAACATAGCAAGATTAGTATCAGTACAAACCACACGTACTGGTAGGCATCATCGGTCAACCCATCGCCTACCACATAACATAAGAAAACAACCAGCAAGAAACATGCAATAAACCACTCGCTTCTCCACCTTTACCCTCTCTTGAAAACCTCGGAATTACACTAGTACTCTAACTGATAACCACCCTCTCGGTCAACCTACTTATTAGGTTCTTGATCATAGCCTAAACATTCGAACACATAGAATAATCCCCAACACAATTACAAGCATTTTCGACTAACCGCTCCCATCATACCCTTACTTCCTCTTCATATTACCCCACGAAGGCCACCTAGTACATTACGTCAAGCTTTATAGCTACTACCCACAACCCATTCCTCCAAAGTGAAATCGACCTAAGCAATGTCATCACGAACACAATCCCCACTCCTCGTCATCACAACACGCGAACAACCCTTGCTATCAATTATTCGACCCTTGAACCATTGGCTTTTCCCCATTTCATTCGACATCACAATACGCAACAAGTTTACTCAACACAAAGAATAATCACCTATAAGTTCTCATAGACATATAGCCACTCCGAGGAATCATAATATAATTTACCATAATGAACCACATTCAATTTCATTATTCTCAAATATTACAGTTAAGTCAAGTCATTGGTCCTCTTATGAAATCCAAACCCAATCTGTTAGCATACCGAAACATGGTACCTGATCTAATGTTTACGCCAAAACGTGGCAACCGATCCCATAATTATGTCGAAACGTGGCAACCGATCCAAGTTAGTGTGTCGGAACGCAACACCCGATCCATTCACTAGCCACAATCACAATCACAAATATATCATCACAAACATACAACAAGAGTGATTCACAGCATATAATTATTCGTTCATACTATTTACATTAGGTGTGGTCAACAAGCTTCGTTCACATACATGCACGTACTATAATGAAGCAACAAATAACCTACAACACACAATCATAGAATCACAGTCATCACCAATAACTACTCATCCACGTATATCATGTAAGCATTAATTCAACCATACCTAACCCTAGTTCATCATCTAAGGCTTCTTCCTAGGATTTAATCATATTTTGTTCGGTGCACAAAGGTCTACGCATAAATCCTACCATTGATTTACATATATTACGCAGTGGGCACAGACTTATAGTTACTCAATTCATAAAACCTAGCCTACCTAGGCATCGAGCAGCTGCACGGAGTTTTGGTCTTTGATTCTTGTTTTTGGGATTTATAACGATAATCTTGACAGGAAATCCGCGATACATCGACATCTTCACGCTAGAAATCTCTCCCTCTCTCTTTCCTCAGCTTGGAGCAGCTTTTGGGGGGTTTCTAGGGTGTTTTACGAATAATTTAGGTATTTTAGGAAGAAGGAGGAAATAGGATTTCACGTTATTTACATTCTATCTCATCTATCCCGCTCTGGCGCTAACTTACCCCACCCTGGCGCCGCTGCACTAGCGGCATCTGGCCCGCCCTGACGGACAATGGCCCAGAATTTCTAGAATTTTTGTTTTTCCTAATTAACGACGGCTCGGGTCATTACAAATATTTAGTCTTGTGTGAATACATTCGCGGCAATTAGATTCGTGCCGCAGAACAATATTGATACTCAACTCACAGATAAGATATTGAACTCAGTGAAATAAGGCTCAACTCAACAATAAGATATTCAACTTAGTGAAATAAGGCTCAACTCAAAAATAAGATATTCAACTCAGTGAAATAAACTCAATAATAAGACACTCGACTCTTGGTACTCAAACTCTGGATACTCAACTCAATATAAAGCAACAATAAGAGATGAATATATAGAAAGCTTTTAAAACAGTAGAAAGCAACTCAATGTATTTAAGAATACAATATACTCAGTTTGTATATGAAAATATAAAATAAACTCTATGTAAATAAGAATACAAAATATATCTGTGGGAGTTTCTCTAATCGACAACCACCACTTATGAGCTATATGATGATACATCATTTTGCCTCACGCTGCCAAGGCCGTCCTATACCTTGCCGGGGGTATAAAACCTAACTACTAAGTGGATCCACTAATCTATGCTAAAAATCACTAAGGAATCATCTAAAAACTATAACCTTTTCTACCCACATTAGCTATATGGTTTATGGGGGTTGTAAGTTGCCTGAACTCTGCCCATATCCGTGCTCAATACTACTCCCAAAATATAACTAGCTCATATGTTTAAAAACATAAGTCTTTATGCGGTTTGATATAATTACTCAAAAACTAGCCTAAAGGCTCTCTTGGAAATCAGTGTTTCCTCTTGCTTAATTGTGAAAGCATTTACTTTTTACTGAAAAACTAGCTCAAAGGCTCTTTTGGAAATCGGAGTTTCCTCTCTTGCTTAAATGTGAAAAGATTTACTCTTTCGGAATACATAGTTCACATATACTCTTTTGAAGAAAATGAACTTCATTCGTTACTCTTTACACAACTCAAAACTCAAGTCTTAAAATAAGTTTAAAGCATTTGTAAAAGACTTCTTAAAATAGGGTTTATGCCAAATTATGGACGTGAACGACTCAATTCAAGGTTTTCAATAACCATAGATAGAAATCAATGCTTGGAACTCAAGAACTTCAATGATACTACTCATTTCAAGAATGCTCAACTCAGAGGGGTCATGTGGAATTATGAGCATGAACTACTCAACTCAAGGACTCAAAGATACTTCTCATCTCAAGAGTGTTCGACTTATAGGGTTCATGCGGAGTTATGGGCATGGACTACTTGACTCAAGGACTACATGGGTAACATGTAATAGTCCCATGATTAGGAATATAATCGGAAATAGGTTAGGAACTCAATACTCAAGACTTAGAACTTGAAGGTACTACTCCTCTCAAATATACTCAACTTATAGAGTTCATGTGGAATTTATAGGCATGAACGACTCGACTCGAGGGTCTACATAACAACATGGAAATCACGTATACAACTCTTCTCATTCTCATACTTACTTGCTCAAAACTTATTTCAAATCGATAGTTGATCTCAAAGGACTCACAATGGAACTCAAAGGCTTTCTTGAACTCTACTCTTAACTTTCTCTTGAATTTGAATTATGAATTCAATAGTTTTGGTCTATGATATGAAGGATATCGTGATGATAATGTAGACTCATGAATACATTCTCCTCACTCTCATGCTCACTTGCTTGAGTCTTGAAACAAGTTATTAGAAATTGTAGAAGACGCCTCGAAAAGACTCAAATGGACTTTCTCAAAATGTTCGAAAGAACTCCCAAGACTTAACTCTTAATTCTACCTTGAATTTGAATTATGAATTCAAGGTTATGATTCATGTTATGAATTATTTCTAGGTGTTTAGAAGTAGTTTAGAGTAATTAGAATCAAAGGGAGTGAAGGTACACCTAAAAGGGACTCCAATGGGACAACCGATGGAAAAGAAGTTGGGGCAGGCGACCCTGGCGCATTCCTGACGCGGGGTGCCAACCCCAAACTTCAGAGACACCATCCTAGCGCACTTCTGGCACGCCACGCCATCTCTGCTGGTGCATCCGTGGCGTGTCGCGCCACCATTGCCCCAGAAAATTCTGACAAATTTTGTCTCTCTTTTTCTGATCCTTAATCGCTTTTAATTGATTTCTTTTCTCAAGTTTTCCTTATATTCAATTACCCAACCTAAGTACACACTACTCTACTCAAAAGAACACTCAAAACACTCACTTTCATCTCAAGAAATCATCAAAACACCAACAAAACAAGATTTAGAATGAACTTCTTGATAGGTACTTAAATCCTTCAACTTTTGAGAACAAAATTACGCTGAAAATAACATGATTGGCATGTGGGTGAATAACCCCAACACTATGGAAGCTTACATACCTCTTAGGGATCAAACACATGGCGAAAATCTGCAACAAAACTCAAGATACTCGACGAACGCTTTGATTCTCTCCTCTTTTGTCGTATTTTCTCTTCTTTTCTCTTCTTGAACTCTCAACTAAAACCCTAGGCGTATATTAGTATTATAAAACTGAACCTAATAGGATTAGACCCTTAAACCTTACTAAAAACGAATGAAATCTGATTGGGTAAGTAAAAGACCAAAATACCCCTCACTATTTTCAGGTAACTTTCCTTAACTGGACAACATGACTTCAAAAGGGCATATCTCTCTCATCCAACCTCGAAACTTAGCAAACTCAATGGCGTTGGAAAGATAATTCAAAGACCTTTCATTATCTATCTTGTATCCCACCTAACACATCCTATACTAAGAGTTATGGTTGTTTGAAGTTGACCCAAAACTCAAAACTTAAGCCTAACATGCAAAATTTCAAATTTTGTTATTTCCAATTTAGTTCTTTTTGGAACTCGAGGTGCTACATCTAGTGACCTTAAAACTTAAGAAATTTTAAATTCCTCAGTAAAATCCTATTTACAACGAAAGATGGTTCGAGTCTTAGCTCAAAAAATTTTTGGGGTGTTATATAAACATAGAAGTTCATGGTGTTAGTAATACACTCCTCAAGCATCATTAAACATAGAAGTACATGATATTACTAATACACTCCTCAGGAGTCAAGAATATAAAAAAACATGTGAAAAGTGAGATTCGAACTCAAGGTCAACAACACTAAAAGAGTCTAAAGCATCCACCCTAGAGCCAGTGGACCAGTTAGATCATTTGTTCATTAGGTGATCTATGTTAACTTTATACAAATACCTGTTAATTTCTACACATTATAATTTGAGACGAGGTTAATGGGTGTTCGAGCACCCGTATGCCTCTATGTGGATCCTCCCCTGCTCAACACACAATAAAGTAAGCATTAGTTATACATAGCATGAAAAAATGTACCAGACAAGGTACTATTAATACACAGAGTTAATGCATGCATTATTTTTACTGATAGTCTGTTTGGAAAATCGCCCGTAAATTGGAATTGGTGTAATTACGAGAGTTTTAATTAACAATCAAGTAATTACACAACCTAGTAATTACATTGACTTGTTTGTTTGTCACAATATAATTACACTTTAATTACAAATGTATTGTTTGGTTGCACAATTGCAATCATAAGGTTATGTCAAATTTTAAGAATAAAATTTAATTATGTAAAATTAAAATTTTATATTAGACAAATAAAAGACTTTATAAATGATACTGAGGTAAATATTTAAGATATATATTATCTTTTAAAAATATATTAATCAACAAATATGTGTACATATCCCAGCGCGTATTTATTAAGACTCAAGGAGTGACACGGGACACTGCTTCGTCGGAAAAATTTACGAAATGGTTATGTGCGCAACGTATATGGTTATGTGTCAATTTCGTTAGACAGGTTGCGAGTTCGAATCTGGATGGCATCATTTTGACACATTTTAATGTTTAGGTGCACCTTTACCCTTCATCATGAAAGTTAGGCTTATTTTTAACGTTTTTTTTCCTTTCACCTTCTTTTTCACCAATAAAATTGATTAAGAAAAATTTATAAAATTAATTAAATAATAAGTTGTTTAGTGATTTTGTGTTCTATATCAAAAAACCATATTTTTAATAAAAATAAATTCACCTTCTTTCTCACCAATAAAATTGATTAAGAACAATTTATGAAATCAATTGAATTGTAAGTTGTTTAATGATTTTTTGTGTTCTTCATTAAAAATGGCAATATTATTTTTAATGAGGTTATTTTGAAAACATTTCAAAAAAAAAAAACTCACGGAGAAAAAGTTGTAATTTTTTGTTAAATTATTTTATTAGAAAAGGTGTAGTAGTTTATGTAAATTGTGTTTTATTTATTATTTTGTCATTTTATTACTATGGTATTATATAATTTAATTTATTATTTCTCATATTAAAAAGGTGACACCGCTTACAAAAAGTCATGCATATGACACTGTACATATCCTAATTAATACTATAAAAAAATTGATTCATGTTTTTCAAATTGGTAGATATTAATTAAATTAATAATAAAAACAAAAAGTACGAGATTTCTATGAATATCATAAAATATATGTTCACAAAAAGATTAATATTATAAATATAATGTCATAAATTATGAAAATATTTCACAAAAAGATAATCTATCAAGTCTAACTAAAAAATAAATGACTTGCAATGTGAAAGTCTACTAAACCAAATGAAATTGAAAATATAGCATAAGTTCTATAACCTTATTTAACAATGAATTTTCCTTCAATTTTTATATTAGAATACTAAAAAAATTATGCTAACGAAAAAAATAAACATAGAATACATAAATAAAATAGATAATACCAAATATCGCGTGAAATCACAAGAAGTGAACGTTGAGAATAGGAAAGAAATGAAATATAAATAATAAAACTTAAAAAATATATTTTTAGAATAATATATATATTTTAAAAAAAGTAGAACTAAAAATCATTAAAAATTAATCAGCTTGTAATTACACCATTTAATTACCTGCAATCCGCAGGCCCTCCCTGAGAATTGGAGAGTGTAATTACCCCCTGTCAATTACACCCAATTACCTGCTGACCAAGTAATTACATGGCCAACCAAGCATATCAGACAATATAATTACACCCAATTACATCATATCCAATTATTAGGGTGACTTTCCAAACATACCCTAATACACTCTACTAAACGACCCCTCGTATTGGTTGAAACTGATGGAGGTGTATTTGCATGCAAATTTCCATTCAAATCTGTCTACATGGTAATTCATAAAATTCGTATTGAAGACCTCTGATTTTTCTCTAATTTCTTTAAGCAGGTAACTACGACGTCAAGAGTTGAATTTCTTTTCAGAATTGCTATGATATCATGTTGAATGAATACAGATTCATTGATCAAGAAAGAAAGCTTGGAGAAGAGAAGACAGGGAAGAGGAGAGAAGAGGTACTTGAGAGGTAGAGAAAAATGTAGATGAGTCTTAGTATTGTGCTTGCTTAACTAACAATCTTACTAAAGACTAGTAACTTTTCTAACTAACTTATTAATTGTTGACTACACTCTTAATAGTGTATATTACATATGTATATCAATGTATACACTCACTATATATATATATGTGCGCGCGCGTTAGCTTGTCATATATTTGGCTATTTGTGGGTCTTAGAGGCTGTCAAAATTTAATTAATCTTTGCATGCGCATCCAACTTGCGTCCAAATCCTGTTTTAGGACACAACTTGTCCAACATAAATGTAGCTGCACTTGAAAGTAAGTAGCAATACATCAAATTAAGAGGGAAAATGGAAGGTGAAAACTACAAGGACCACACAATTTTATCAGATTTGATTGAAGGGGTGGTAGATTTCTAGTCATATCAACATTTTAAATCCTCTTTATGGTTGACGTTACAAGAAGAAGAGTAAGTGTGACCCTACTCCATCATTTAGGGGCAGAGTAAATAATTCGAACGATGAATAGTACTTCTCTAAATTCGGAGAATTGTTATTTTTTATTATTTTATTATTATTATTATTATTATTGTTGTTGTTGTTGTTGTTGTTGTTGTTGTTGTTTATATTATATAATATTTTAAATTTAACATATTATAAATTATATAAGATTATTAATTAAGTCTTTAATATTTATAATTATTTTCTAATGCAATATCTTTATTATATTGATTT